>JBBPDH010229026.1:0-12352 GCA_037974565.1 Clupeocharax schoutedeni | reverse complement strand
CAGTAACGAAGTACATTTACTTGAGTACTGTACTTAAGTAGAGTTTTTGAGTATCTGTACTTCACTTGAGTAGTATTGTTTTTGGAAACTTATGACTTTCACTTCACTACATCTGAAAGACAAATATCGTACTTTTTACTTCACAACATTTCTATCAAGGGTCTCGTTATTCGTTACTTTTAATTCTAAAAGTGGATGTTTTTTCCTCCTTTTCTAAAATATGATTGTTTTTTTCCGACCTGACAGCCTATAAGTAATCAGCAGAGTTGCGTCACATCTGACGTAGCCTGTAACCATCAAATTAAGTTCAATGCCGGTATTGCATTTCTGCAGTGCCGAAAGATGGATGGAGACGGAGATTTTTCGGTGCCATTTTCACACCCATGGCCATATCTTGACAAAATGTTTATATTTTCTGAAAAGATTAAAGATTAATTTCGTTTTAAGTGTGTGCTGTGTCTGTCTAAAACAAACTATAAAACAGCCTACAAAAACTCGCCCGCCAACCTGCGCAAACATACTGAGGTCTGTAAATGTTTTATTAGCTAAAAGTGAAAGTTTGCAATGAAGTTGTCCAAGGTTTTAGATAGTGATCACATTAACGTGTTAAACGGCCTGTGAAATGACTTCGCCCGCCAAGTCCAAGGCAAGGCTTTTCTACTAATTAATTTATAAAGTTAGCAAGTAAAAAAATGGAGCTATGGCTATATCTATATCTGTGTACCAAAAGATATTAATTCAGCATTGAATTATGGTCAGAGATGTTATATTGTTGAGGTATAAACTTCAACTTCAAGGGTAGTGTTTTCAGCATAAAAAATACTCAGTTTAAGGAGTTGTGTGCCAATAATTAGGGGACACCATTTTTGGGGAGCACGCAGCGGGTCTCAAACATTCTAAATTATGCATAATATGCTTTGGACAATAAATCATGATGTTTTCATTATGGGCAAATATTGTTAGTGTATGTGTAATCTGTAATGATAAAAACATTGGTAAAAAATAAATGATAATAAATAAATTAAAATTTGTTTTCTTTGTTAGCTCGGGTTGTGGTTTATTTTATCAATTTTTTTGTTCTAGTGGTTCTACAGGCGAGTCAGAGGCATTAGGTATTGTATGTGTTGTGTTTTTCATGTAATGAAAAAAAATTACTTTTAATACTTAAGTATTTTTAAAACCAAGTACCTCATTACTTTAACTTAAGTAAAAATTTGACTGCACAACTTTCACTTTCACCAGTGGTATCTGTACTTTCACTTAAGTACTGAATGTGAGTATTTGGTCCACCTCTGTGGTCCAAGTATCATACCCACAAGGCCACCACCACCATAATATTGATGATTACACAGGTCAACAAAAACATTTTTTTGGTAAACATCTGAAACTATACCACACTTTCCTAAACCAGTTTTCATGCTGATTTCAGATCTGCTTTCAGTTTTTTCAGTCACATCAATGTCTTGAATTATGAGTAATATTAAATTTGCAATAGACTTGCATGTGTTTTTTTATTTAACCCCGGCACCAATCAAGTAACTGTCTCAATATTTTCAGTGCAAAGACAGACAGACGCACACTGTGGCATAGATATAATGATCAGTGTCAGTCAGCTACCAGTGTTTCTTCAAAAACGCTCAGCATATTATTATTAAAATGCTAATTATACCAACTATCATGCAATTTATCATAGCTTCATCACAAAAACTGTACATGTGGGAAAAACTAAACACAGATTTGAAAAAAAAACACAGAACCAAAAGAAACTGATCTCTGCTGATTCTGACATGTTGACCTGTTTTATTATTATTAAATTTTTTTTAAAATTAGAATAACTGACATAGAAACATCAAACAATTCTCAGCATGATATCTGACTGTTGATATCAGCATCAACACAAACTGGAGAAAGAAATTCCTAGTGATGTGTGTTTCTAGTGTGAGGCTGTGGTGGTGTGAAGCTGAGCAGGTTATCTTTGAGTGGTCTGAGGTTAGAGTGCTTCCTTTGCCCTCAAGACATCTACCTGTCCGCAAACATCCTGCTCGTGCTCATATTTGGCCTGCTAATTTGTGTTGTTTTGTTTTTTGCAGTAACCTGTTCTCGCAAACAGCCTGGGGTGGAAAACACACTGAAACGGTCCATTTCAGTTCAATGACTGTTACTTCAACAAGTGAGCCTGCCTTAAAACAGCTGGTTATTAAAGGCAAAGTTTAGTAAGAAATCATATATACCCACTTGTAAACTCATCCCAGATGTAGCCAATCAACTAAAACGTGCTTGGAATCCTAGTTGTGGTTCTTTAATTTACTGCTGGAGGCTAACGTCACTAACAAACACTAGAAGTCAATAGTCACCACATAGTCAAAATTGATTCTAGGAAAATACATCACAAAACTTGTCTTAACCTGTGCAAAGGTGCTCAGATCTTAATTAAATCGGGGCTGATTTGTGGATATGGTGTAGGACTCTAGTTTATAACTGCTTTGTAAATATTATGTTCTTTTTTTGTAGCTAATGGTTAGTCTTTTTTTTTTCATAAACCACATCCACAAGTCAGCACCACTTTAAAGATGGCCTGGATGTGGTTTGAGCATTTTGAGATTTGATGAAACATTTATAATTTGGGTAAAATGATTACTTGCTTTGGACAATTTTAAGAAAATCATGGGCTAAAAATAAATATTTTTAATGCACAGATGTGTACATAAAAATGTGGACATAATCTCCCTAGTTCGGTATTACAGAGAAATTTACCATTCAGATTTTAGTCTGGTCACCTAAACATTAATCTCTTAGGGACTATTGGTTTGAAAAAGTGGTGATATGTAATCATATGTTCAGTGGGTTCTAAAGCAATGATCTGCTGATGCTGAAGATTCTGATAATAATGGTGCTTCTAATAATTACCAAAAATAAATAATCATGCAGTGTAAAATTATTCATTTAAGATCATTTACCCATGACTGGAGGGCCAGTACATTTTTGCATTGCTGCCCATAGAATCTACATAATGCTAACACAGTCTCTTTAACTGGGCAATCCAAGCTTTTCTGTTATTAAATAATCCACTTTTTAATATTTTCATGTAGTATGAAGATTATTGTAGTTGTAGAAAAATAATAAAAGGAGCAGCTGATGGCCTAGTGGTTAGGGAGTGGTCATAAGGTTGTGGGTTCAAAGCCCAGGACTGGTAGTGGCACCACTGAGGCAACATCCTCACACACTGCTCCCTAAGTGCTGTGTCACTGACTATGCACTGCTTCACTTGGTGAATAGGTAAAACACAGAAAAGGAATTTCATACTGTAATACACAGTGTATTATTGTGTGCCCAGTCATGATTGCCACTTTACGTCATACCAGTAAACTGTGTTCATTTTATTTCTATCAGTGGGTCTTATCCTGAAAAAGGACCAGGGCGGTAAATTCCCATCATGTCTAAATGGTTTTGTAACTGATTGAATAGAATCTGCCCTGTGTTCCTCCTCCAACTAAATATGAAGTGTAATATTGGGTTCCTGGACAAGGTTTAAGTCTAATCCTGGGCTAGGAATCATGGAAATATAGTCCTGATGGACTTAAAGTACTCTTAGAATCATACTTTGTCTTTTATTTTTCAATTAAATATGACTGTTTCATAATTTTCTGGAGAGTTTCATAATGTATATTTTATATTGTTCTTGTTTTTTGTGTGTCTGTGTGTCTGTGTAGTCATAACATAAACAATTTCAATAAAGTTTCAATTTTCTGATTATGATCTCTCACTTTGAATTGCTTTATTGTTTTTTCTGTTTTTGTGTTTCTTGTTTGTTTTTACATCTCCTATAAAGCCCAATGTAAACTCATAAAGGCATTGTAGAAATCATTATAATTATATATGTCATTATGAAAAATGTATTCTAGTTCTGAGCTGTAATTCCGCACTCTTCTTGTCTGTACATCCCCCCAGTTACAGCTTCTTGACTTTCAACCCAGTGCTCCCATGGGCAGGGTCCGGAAATTATCTCGCCACGTGATCATCAAGCTGTCAAGCTAAATCTCAGCAATAATCCACAAAGTTTGCCTTAGGCATGCCATGCAGCAGTACAAATCTTCACAGAATCATAATTACTGCAGATTCATCAGGTACAGAACGCTGCCTTAACAAACCCTGAACTGATTCAAACTTGATTTGGAATCCATCATCATCCTCATGTTCTGGTTCTAAGAAATAGGAATTGAAATATTGCCAAGAATTGGAACCTGTCCACTGTTTCTTACACTCAGATATCCCATTTACATGAGTTATTTCAAGGAAGTAGCAGTTTAATGGTTCTTTAAGGAAGCAAAAATGGTTAATGTTGCTTCTTAGCGCCACAGTAAATAAATGTTTTCCATTACAAACAAAGCGATCCGTACCCAAGCCATACCCGAGCTGCTCGACAGCAGGGCCTAAAGTGACTGCATCACTGTTCTCTGGTTGGTTGAAATTAGAACTACCATTTAACCAGGCAAAGAAGCATTTAAGCATTCATGGTTCTCTATATAACCACTGACTTTACTGAAGAACCTTTAAAGAACAAACTTCCATATGAGTTGTTTTGCCGTACGACGACGATTTACCATTTGTTTTGTTGCCTTGTGTTCTAAGGGTTAAGGCCCATAGCGAATCCTATTTTGGGAACTTTATCAGTGGTACAGATATCAGCAGGCTTTCTTCAATATACAGAACATCATTATGTCACCCAATGAAGTCATATGCGGTGACTTCAGTCTTATAGTTCCTTTCTTGAGTTGCTGAATGAAACATCTTGGAAAACAAATCTGTTTCCTCTGGATAATTTAGTCTACACAAAGCCATCAGGCCTAGTGTTTGCTCAAAAACAAGAAGTCTTTGAAGTCCATCAGGCACTGAGATGCTTCTGAATCAGGATCCTCTAATGCATTTCTTTCCACGCCAAGGTTACCAGCACACTCCGATAACATTTGGATGCCTGACTACGCATTTGTGTTTTTTATGACTCATCAGTAGCTGGAGCTATCCTTTAAAAACAGAGCGAGGGAGAGATAGAGGGAGAAAATCACATGCCATATCATGCTCATTCGGTCCCGGGATCACTGAGGTGCTCATCTTTGATCAAGTTAATTCATTAAAAAAAACTACCCAGGTCCAAATCCAGCAGAATGGAATGCACCTGCAGGCGTCTGGAGAGCCTTCAGGCCTTGGTGGTGGTGAACAGACTGGTGCTGATGGTAGGCTGAGGCTTTGAACCAAGAATATCCAGTTTATTTTTCAGATGACCTCAACATTTGGGAATATGGGTGGGAAACAGTGCCCTTCAGGGCTGCCTTTATCAAAATCAAAGTGCGTTTACTCTTTATCACCTTATGGCCAATTAAATATCTTGGAGAAATTGCAGTGAGCACACAGTCAAAAGTACTGAATTAAGAAGCATGCACGAAAGCATAACCTTAGACGATGTATGGATGTGACCTTATAATCACTCTGTGAAAATCAGTCCACTTAACTCTCAGAACTCAGTGTGTATTATTAAAATCTGCTTTAAACAAAGAGAAATGGTCTACAACTGGGGTTTTCTCTCCTATATGCTCGCTGTTTGCTGAGCCACCTGTGTGGTCTCGGGACCCCCTTCCTCTACTGGCTTTCCCCACCCACTTGTGGGCAGAAAATATCTTGACAGTTTTCCTGGGTACAAAAATAATATGCTTTTTTGTTTGTTCTGGAGACCTATCATAGAATAAATGTGTTCATTTTTGTTCTTTATTTGTTCTTTATTTCTGTGTATTTGCATGCATTTGTGTGTAATGTTATATTAATGTATATTTTTTATTAGTAATACATGGATTTTAAATAACAATAACTTTGATTCTACATAACATAGGAACAGCACAATCTCAGTATAAGATCTCACACCTCAAGCATCAACATAAAGCAACATACAGTGGCGGAACTCTTATAGAGTTTTTTTTGCCATATGATGAATATTTGTATATTTGAATATATGAATATTTGTTTCACTTCCGGCACAGATTTTTTGTTTCCACAATAAAGTACTTTTTTTAAAAGACAATTTTACAAGCAGTACAGATTCAGTCATTTTTGCACAAAATAACTCTACGCAAATAAATAATGTAAAAATGATAATCTCACCCTTTCACCATGTATAAATTAAACAGTACACCCAGAACTCTTTGCACAAAATTATGCTATTATGCTTCTTCCCACAAACCTGTTGCTGCTGTTTTGTGCCTCCGTTCCTGTTCTGGTCTGATCAGGCTTGCATTCAGACTTTTTTTCAATACAAACCACTGGTTCTCCACAACCACAAAGGTTTCTGTCTAATGTAGTCATGCTGATTGCAGGAAGATGATTCACAATAGAAGGTTGCTGAAGGCTTCTTTGGAAGGAAATCCCCATCTTATATAATTTTTTTTTCACCTGAGAGCCAATGTCACGATTAATGAGGCTCCGCACGACAACATAAACAGCTCTGATGAAAGAGCTGACTACATTTAAGCATCACAATTGAGGTTTCTCAATGAGGAGCTTTGGGAATTCCCTGCTAGGATCGAAACCAGGAGCAGGTTGGTTTCTTCAAGCTTTTCCCAGGAAGGAAGCATCATTATACATTTGCTTACTGTATTCTGGTTTTATACAATAAAAATATCCCAGTTAAAGAGTCCAAATTCTAAATGTTCAGTTTTTTTGCGTTTCCATTTTTTTAAAAACCCCTCCATTTTTATTAACACCATTTTGAATGTCTCTGTCCCTAAGTGCTGTCATGGGTGCTGTCATGGTTCTTGTGATGTTGGATCATGCAGGAGATTGCTGGATTTCTTTTCACATAGACAAGCATCTGAGAAATCTCTACCCTGAGAGATAACAGGCAAGAGTGACAAAATGGGGCTGCTTATATTGTTGAAGCATGGCACACTGGCTGTGAAAGCTGCGAATGCAGGGCCTCTTATCGGTGTGTGAATCCAAAGATTTGTGGTTCAAACAAGCCGACGAGACCGATCTGGGTAGAGTTTTTTTTTTCTTTGACTGATCTGAGATCAGATTTCAGTCCTCAAATCCCAGCCATTACTGTATTTATTTCTGTATTTATGTCTATATTAACTAAATATATTACATGAACACTTGGTTTGCTTCATGATATTAATGAATATGGTAAGTACCTATAATTTAATTATGTGTATATTCTATACACACTTGAAAAATGTGACTGATTTGAGGTCAGTGCATGCACAAACAGTGACTGATAGAGGGCATGCAGCCGCTGCCTAGTGCGATCTAGGTGAATGCACAACAAAAGGTTGTGAATGGGCGAGGAGACCGAACTCAAACATTGATGTAGCTGCATTCCGAGAGGTTCATGATGTGAAACAGCAAAGCGGTGGGAAACAATGATCACATTCATCAGATGTCATTTTCCTTTTCTTTTATCTTGTTTTTTTTTGCCCCCACTTCTCCCGTCATAAAGTGATGCGTGCACCTCGACCAGAAGTGGCTCTTTGTTAAGAATTAATGTCTGAGCCCTGACCTCATTTTAGTTACTATGCTGACCAGGTACAGTACCTCACACACTCACACACACTCCTCACACACACACACTGGCACACACAATATCTCTCGCACACATGTATTCCTGTCCTTTTGTGCTCTTTCCGTGGGCCTTTGTTGTGAGTGTATGTATATGCTGTTAGGCTATGCCTTAAATACTTCAACAATTTTCAGACTGATCTTCTGTGAGGAGTAAAGTTTTTTGACTGTGGGCCTCAAAGAATGGCTTTCTTTTCAGCTTCTGATATTAAAGGTTATAAGAAAGGTTTGTAGAGTCAGTAGATTTTCTGCCATGTTACAAAACCAGCCATGTTACAAATGCAGCTGAAGGAGAACAACAGTGGTGTATTCCTTTAATATCAGAAGCTGAAAAGAAAGCCATTCTTTGAGGCCCACAGTCAAAAAACTTTACTCCTCACAAAGAGACAAACATATGCATACATGTACTGCTGCTAACAGCTAGCTAATTAATTTTCTATATAAAAATTCAGTAACTTCTATTAGAAAATGTTGACAGTTTGTCAAATTCTGGAGAGGAGCATGACAGCAGGCCCATATAAAATTCTGAATATGTTGTTGTCCCTAAGTTGACAGCTATGGTGGTAGAACCACTAAATAAGCAGCCAGATGTCAGAACACTGGTTGGAACAAAATTACATTCAAGAAACACTATTCCATTTGACAGCCTAAAAATCTGGTTGTGTTCATAGAAACAGGACAATCCTGGTTTAAATCATGCCTAATTGACCGATATCAGTTTGCAGGTGAAACATAAAATAGCATATACAAAAGATAAAGTGGAGTCCCACAAGGTTCTGTTCTAGGACCTCCATTAATTACATTATACATTGTCTGAATATACACTGAGTCTGAATATCCATTAATATGGGATCAGTTTCCACTGGTTCACGGATCAAACATATATCAGTCAAAGCAGGCGATAAAATTTCTATATTAAATAAGATTGGGGAATTATACAAAAAGAAATCCACATTTTAAGTCTAGAAGTTGCCAGAAACATGAAATCAGGTTTCATTCCAGGCTTCATTTTCAATTATTCCTGTGCCAGCTCTGAAAGCTAAAGCAGAGTGAAAAGCTTTTTCATAAAAAGCCTTCCAGTTTCGGAATAATCTTCCAGTTAATGTTCGAGCTCAGACGCAGTCTCAGTTTTCAAGTCTAGGCTGAAAACCTACTTGTTTAATCAGACCTTTGGAAATAATTTCAGAGAAAAGGACACATGCTGTGTCTCAAAGTTCATGGACAGTGAGAAATAAAGTAAATTGGGATGCTGGAGCTATTGTCCCACTACTCTCCCATCAGAGATCACCCTCTTTAGCTAGGCTGTTATAGCCAGGTCTGCCAGAGTCCCCCTTTTGTGCTTTCTTTATATCTGAATTGTGTACAATTTAAACAACACTCACTATTTTATTTGTCTCTTTTTTAGGAACTGAGAGGTACAGTTATCCATCCATTTAGTTTTATTAGCCATTGTTGGGGGTTGTGGATCACCTGTACTCCAGACCAGTTCAATCATCATTCACATCTCTTGTTCACCTGTCCTCCAGACCAGTTCAGCTATCATTCAGATCTCTTGTTCACCTGTCCTCCAGACCAGTTCAGCTATCATTCAGATCTCTTGTTCACCTGTCCTCCAGACCAGATCAGCTATCATTCAGATCTCTTCTTCACCTGTCCTCCAGACCAGTTCAGCTATTATTCAGATCTCGTCTTCATCTGTCCTCCAGACCAGATCAGCTATCAATCAGATCTCTTCTTCACCTGTCCTCCAGACCAGATCAGCCATCATTCAGATCTCTTGTTCATGTGCCCTCCAGTCCAGTTCAATCATCATTCAGATCTCTTGTTCACCTGTTCTCCAAACAAGTTTAACAAGTGTTGCCCACCCCCTAATCAAAGCTGCTGCTGCTCAAAAACTCCAACAGTAGCTGCTCCTACTAATTACAGACTCTTATTGATCCTACTACTGTGAGGCATGGACTTTACTGCTTAGTGGATAAGTCTTATACACTGTTAGTTGTCCCCATGATGATATTGTTTTATTATCCCTTGCTATTTGGATTCTTTTAAAGCTGCTTTGAGACACATCAGTTGCAAAAAGCATAATATAAATTAATTTAATTCAACTTGGCATCTATTGAAAAACATGCAATGATCGAGCTCTTGTACTTGCTTTAATGTACCCAAACAAGGCTACTGCTTTTTGGTGGAAGTAGAGGACTTTCTTTTTTATTTGCTGAACTTTTGACTACAGCTTAAATGAACCCTACATATGAGCATATCCCACATGCCCTGTCCAGAAAGAACAGTTGGTTTTTATTTTAATGGGATTTCACATAGATCATGTGTGATGTTGAGTAGATGACTTTCACAAGATGAGAAACACCATCAACTACTTTAAAATGGTTAAAATAGGGGTGTATTCTCAATTGCCTATTGAGCACTTAGTATGTGGCAATTTGAATAGAGACACAAGAAGAGGATGAAGCAGGAGAATGGCCTGGGGATGTGGCCACACGATGAAATGTGTGCAGTGCCACCTGCTGTAAGACATAGTGCACTGTCTCTGCTGACAGAGGCACAGTCCTTTCTCTCTAACAAATACTCTCTCACTGAAAACTGATGGATGAAATATGTAAATCAAGAACTAACTGACTGTGTAATCAAAATCTATACATAAGCGAGGGGGTTTGGTGAGGGAATCTACCAGACTGTATTGGACACCAAACCTCCAGGACTGTGGTTGGGGACTATTATCTCTGTATTAAAGGTGGGTAAAGGAGCCTAAACAAACATATTAGAATAAACTTCAAAATGAATAAGGGCCTAATTGTTCTAAAATAGTTTTCTTCACTAATATACTCTTTAGAGGACACAGTGTGGCACTGTTGGGTATTTTCCACCACACACCCAAAACCTGACCAAAGCCAGAGTCCTAGGTCTACACCTGTTAATGACACCTGCAGCCAACACCACTCTGAAGTGTCTGATGTGGCTTGGTAGTTAGCTTAACTATTGGCACAGTTTGGTTCTCAAAAGTCCAATGAAACTCATATTTTTCTCTGATGAGTGTAAAATTTGAGCAAATACACTTGCTCTATGGAGTACTGTCATTAGTGTTTGCTGTAACTGGAGAACATCAAGTACCAAATTTTGACTTGTGCCATTAGGTCTTGCTGGTACCAGTTTGACTGGTACTATTCGGTCCTGCAGAGGAAAAATAAGCTTCACGTTTCTTAACTAAAGGCGCAGCAGATTTATCTGTGTGCTTCTATATTCAAGACCACAAAGTGGCATCATTACTGATGATGATATGTCAAATTCAGCCTCACTTTCAGCCAGAACTGACAAATCTGGATGAATTGAAAGAAACCGTTGAGTCTTTTTCACTTTTACTGAGCTATCTTTGTTCCATGTTGGACACCCACTCTCATTTAGTGGCTGCGGGCAGTTAGAACCATTCATATCTGACTTTTCCTTGGTTTTTCTTCCTGCTTGGATGATTCAGTGCAGATGATGGCCCTGCATATCACTGATTTACTGTGATAAACAACAATGCACTCATCAAGTGAACACTTCATGGGTAAAAATGTTTACACAGAAAACTTTCAACTGCTGACATAATTTTGTAATGCATCGTCATGAACCCCCCCCCCCTGTCCTCTGCACTTTTGTCCCATTATCTTTTTAGTGATCAGGAAAGATTTAAGTCAACGATTTGACTGGGTTAAGCTTTAAGCTAGATCCTCTTTAAGACATGGCTGTAGGGGTAAACACAAACAAACCTATGCTTCCCATAGAAGTCAGCATTTTTTGGAAAGACTACACAGGATATTCGTGCGGAGCCCTGGGGGAAAAGTACAGGGAAGAAGAAAGTAATAGTTAGACTGCGGTCACCATGGTATGCAGACAGTCATGAAAGGCCTACCTGTTGCATCTTGCAAAATTCGCTTTCTGAAATATGACTTTTACCTTAAAAAGCTTGGCAGATTTCAAGTGCCGCTCACTTATTATATGATGAGCAACATTTACAGGCACATTTCTGCTTTTTATAGTGGTGCATGATTTTTATTTTATAAGCATTAAATCATCCTTTTATTTTGCACTTTTATTTGAACATTTAAACAGCTGAATAAAGAAATGCATGCATCCTTACTAATAAGGGAAAGATGGTCCCCCTGACCAGTAGGGAGCGGTGTGGTGCCTAGCATGTGGTAGTAATGAGTTAATGCAATATTTTAGCCAAAAATTACATTTGCACGCATTTCCATTTACCTTGTGTTTATCAGCCATAACACTATACAGAATTCACTGTTTTTAGAACAGTCTGTCATGCAGTTCTAGAAACCATAAAAGCAAGTCTTTTTGAAATCACTTAAAGTCAACCTAAAATAAAACTGACCTTGTAGTTCCCCTACTCATATTAAGCATGATTAATCATTTGCCACTCTTCCATTAGAATATTAGCCCACCTCTAAAATAATTTTTAACCCCATCTCCCAAACCAATGTGTTTGGCAAAATTATATTAAAAGATAATTTAATGACCAACATGTCTGTAGGGATAATATAGTAGTCCTACTACTGCTAATAATTATGATATTTATGTATGTACTGATTTTCATTTTTATTTCTTGCTATTTCAACTCCCGCCTTTGGCTGCCACCCAGCTCACCGATCTGTTGTGGTTAGAGTTGGGATTCACGGATCCTTTGTCGGATCCGACTCCTTCTGAGTCACTCAGTAAACTGATCCGGATCTGCGAGTCACTT
>JBBPDH010228991.1:0-12354 GCA_037974565.1 Clupeocharax schoutedeni | reverse complement strand
AGAGAAATACAGAGAGAGAGAGGGTTGTTTGCTCTTTCATGCGAACTGAATTTCTTTCCGTTTTCTTCAAAGGCGCGACTTTATTAACGCAAGGATATCGTCACGGTCTCGCGAGACCAAACGCATCGTACCACGAGATCTCGTCACACCCCTACTATTTACCTATATGTGCTATTTTGAAATGTTGAGATGTTCAATTTCATTTCTATATTAGGAAATAAAACAATTTCTTGTTTTTCACATTTCTTGGTGTTCTTTGAGCCTACATTCAGTATGAGTAAAATACTTAAGTTCCTTTAAAATTGGATACTTTAAGAAGTCTTATTGAAATTGGTGACTTGCAACTTGTAATGGAATAATTTTTACAGTAAGGTATCTGTACTTTTACTCAAGTATGGTTTTCAGGTACTCTTTATACCTCTGGGTTGTTTAGGCATTATAAAATCCCATTTTTTAAATCTTAACCTTAGTTGAGCCAGGCTAAGCTAGTAAAGCTATATTCCTGTTTTCAAGTCAGCCTCCAAACAACGTTTTTGGAAAATGTAGGCACATTAAATAGGATTTAATGATGACCAAATATAATTAAATCAATTGTTCAGCCTTAATAGGGTTTGTTGTTCCAACACATTATGAAAAAGCTGTCCTGTGGTGTGTGCCGGAATGGTTTGCTAACATATGATCAAAGCAGCACTTGATCACATTAAAAACAATAGAGGTTTGATAATTCCTTCAGGACAATCCGTTTGTCTGGGCTGAGAGTGGTTAGAAGATGTTGGCTTTAGTTGTGTCTGTCTTTCACAAACTAAGGCTGCACCAATTTTATTTATTCAATTCTATACAATTTCACTCTTTCTACTGTAACAATTCAAATTGTGGGACTAAAAGGTTTATCTATCTTATATTATGCAATGAGCATTGTAAACATATTATCTTAGCTTATTAGCTAATATTTTAATATTGTGGCGAGCTGGTGGGAACATGTCACTGTGGCTTTGTGAATGCTGTTAGGGCCCTAAATGGTTAATGTGGGGTTAGACCTGGGCCACGAGCTAGTGGCGTGATGTGTGGGGGGGGATAATGGGTTCCAGGCGCAACCCATCAAGACTGATTTTTGGCAGTTTCAGTGGGTGAGGGAGGGGCTAAGGGGTTAGCTCCTCAGTGCGTCTGAGGCAGCCGGTGTGAGAGGTTGTTGAGGAGTGTGAGCTGAGAATAAAGTCCAAGAAAAATGCAAACTCGCCTTCCTCCACTGTTCGCCACATTGGTGTCAGAAGTGGGAAAGGCGCGCTACGGGGGAAGGTCGACACACTGCTGGAGCAAGAGGGAGAACCGGAGCTCGCGGAGGTGGTCGTTGACACGTCCGTGAAGGAACTGTGGCGCCCCGACGGGGCTAGCGCTATCCGGCAGAGAGCGGATCGCTTCCACACCCCAGGGCGAGGCCAAGCGGAGCAAAAGGATGAGGGAGTGACGATGGTGGGCCCCTGGAAAACAGTCAAGTTGCTGAGGTTTAACGGCAAAGAGCCGCTGGAGCCCTACCTGGCCCAAGTCAAACTGGCAGCCAAGCACAACGGCTGGCAGTCGCACAAAGCAGCCGTTTGCCTCGCGATGGCCCTGGAAGGAGAGGCGCTCAAAGTTCTCGTCGACAGACCGCTGGAAGAGTGCAGAGATTTTGAACGGCTCATGAAAGCCCTGCGGCAGCGTTTTGGCCAGCCAGCGTGGGAAGAGACGGCGCGCGCCTAGCTTGGGGAGAGGCGATGCCAAGCTGGAGAGACGTGGGGTGCGCTCGCGGGAGACCTCGAGAGCTACGCCTGACGGGCTTATCCACACTTCCCCGCGACAGCCCAAGAAGAGCTACCATTGCATGCGTTCCTGCGCGCACTCTCCCTCACCAACCTGCAGCAGCATGTGCGCCTCCACGCACCGACCACACTGCTGCAGGCCCTGGAAGAGACGGAGCGCGCGGGAGCCATTTTGCGCAGTCAACCCAACGTGTCTGCCCCCCGGAGAGTCGTGGTGAGCGAGGCTGAGCCAAGAGAAGCCCCGGTGCAAGCTGCGGAGCACCGCATTCAAAGTGAGAAACCCCCAGGAGCGAGACTGTGCTTCCGCTGTGGCCGAGCAGGGCCCGACACTGTAACGAGCCACTATCTGGAGAGAAAACCCAAAAGCTGCAGGGAAAAGCCCAGTGGACGGAGCAAGGAGGGCTGCGCCGTCCGCCTTCCCCCAAGCCTCTCTGAAGAGAAACAAGCTGCAAGTGGGACTGCTGGGAGACTCTGAGGGCCTTCACGTCAAGTGTGCTGTCGATGGAGTCCGCTGCCGAGCTTTGGTAGATAGTCCTGTCCTGCCGCAAACGCAGCAACTGAGGTGATAAAGCCGTGATGAGAGGAAGACGGTTGCTGATGCTCACCGTTGAAGGGGTTGAGATAGAACACGAGGTGTGGCTGGCCGAGGTGGTCGAAGAGTGCATCCTCGGGATGGATGCACTGGTCAAGCTGAGAGCCACGGTGGACACCGGGGGGGGGGGGGGCGAATGTACGTGGCCACATCAGACGGGTCCGTAGCAGAGAGGCAGTGATGCAGAGGCTGAGGTGAGGGCAGGACAGTGAGCTCCGCAGCCGTTCTGTGAGCTGCGAGGCAGCGAGCGGAGCTGGATCTACTCCTCACCCAGAATGAGGACCTGTTCGCGGTGAAAGACGGGCGGGGCTCATGCAGCTTCGGGCAATGCTGTTCCAATCCGCCTGCGACCACACCGGCTTCCTCTGGATAAGCAGCAAGCAGCAGAGCAAAAGATTGAAGAGATGGCAGCAGCCGGCGTGATCAAGCCATCAGACAGCCCCTGGGTGGCCCCAGCCATGCTGGTGAGGAAGAAGGACAACAGCTGGAGGTTCTGTGTAGATTACCGGTGCCTAAGCCAGGTAACGACCAAGGACTCCTACCCTAACGTGGATAAACAACGCATTAGATGTGGTATAGGGGGTCGCGGTAGTTTACGTCGCTAGACCTTAGAAGTGGGTCTTAGGTCGAGGTTAGCCACTGACGCAAAGCCATAAACGGCATTTACGATTGGGCACGGTTTATGGCAGTTGTGTAACAGTCCGGCCATGTTTGAGAGACAGATGGAGCGCATACCGCGAAATAAATGCGCGGCGTACTTAGACGACGTGTTGGTCCACGCGAGGACATTCGAAGGGGCGGTAGAAAACCTGTGGGAAGTGTTGGGGGCGATACGAGTGGCGGGGTTCAAATTAAACCCAAAGAAATTTGGCATTTTTCCGCCAAAAGGTTGCCTTTTTGGGGCACATAGTTAGCGGTGAGGGGGTAGCGATGGACCCTGGGAAGGTGGCGGCAGTGCGCAACTGGCCTACACCAGGAAGGCGAAGGAGGTGAGAAGCTTTTTGGGGCTTGCCTCTTACTACAGGCGCTTTGTACGGGGTTTTGCCGCAGTGGCAAGACCCCTGCATCGGCTTACGGAAAAAGGGGGAGTGTTTCGAAGGACGGACAAATGTGAGGCAGCGTTCGTTCAGCTGCGCGAGGCATTGGGGGAAGTACCGGTGCTGACGAGCCTGGACCTCACCAAACTGTTTGTGGTTGACACTGATGCGAGTGGCGGGGGCATTGGCGTGGTCCTGTCGCAAGTTACAGAGGGAGGGGAGCACGTGGTGGCTTACTATAGCTGCACCCTGAGCCAACCGGAGGGACTATTGTGTGACTCGGAGGGAGTTGCTCGCCGTAGTGAAAAGCCTGTGCCATTTCAGGCCGTACTTGTGCGGGCAATGCTTTCGGCTCCGAACGGACCATGCGTCGCTCACATGGTTGCTGAGCTTTCGAAACCCCAAGGGCCAACTTGCACGGTGGATCAAGGCCCTGCAAGAATACGACTTTGACGCACAGCACAGACTGGGGCGACAGCACTGCAAGGCAGACGCACTGTCATGCCGGCCGTGTGAGGTGGGGGCATGTCGACATTGTGCGCGGGCCAAGGAAAAAGAGTTGGGTAGTGAACCGCGGCTAGTAGAGGCAGTCCACTTGGACAGCGGGGTGGATAAATATAGTCTGCGGCACGCACAAGAAGGCGACCCTGTTATTGGACAGGTCCGGGGTTGGCTCGAGCGGGGGCGGCGGCCGGAGTGGGAAGAAATCCCAGCCACCGAGACCGAGCATACCAGTCTCAGTGGGAGAGTCTGACCGTGAAACGGGGCTGCATGGAAAACTTTACTGGCCGGGCTGTCGGCGCAACGTAGAGACATTTGTCCACTGCTGCGACACGTGTACAGCAAGAAAGGGGCCGGGGGAACAATCACGCGCGCCGATGCAGGCATACCTCGCGGGGGCTCCCATGAAGAGGGTGGGGGTCGACGTGTTACGACCATTTCCTTGCTCGGAGGCCGGCAATCGGTATGTCTTAGTGGCCATGGACTATTTTACGAAGTGGCTCGAGGCATACGTGATTGCCGAACAGAGCGCGGAAACAGTCACGGCAAAGATGGTAGAAGAGTTCTTTTCCCTGTTTGGTGCGCCGGAGAAACTCCACAGCGGCCAGGGTCGCAACTTCGAGGCGCAGCTGATGGCCACACAGCTGGCAATCCTGGTCGCAGACCACCAGCGCGACTGGAACCGCCACCTGCCATTGGTGTTGTGGGCATACCGAGGGGTCTGGGGATGGTCCGGAGAAGACATAGATCTCCTGCTTGTCTTCGAGATTGAGTTCGGTAGTGGCCGAGGACGGCTCACGACCTTGATTGGGGTGTGTGTGGCGAGTTGGTGGGAACGTGTGACTGTGGGGGCTTTGTGAATGCTGTCAGGGCCCTAAAGGGTTAATGTGGGGTTAGACCTGGGCCATGAGCTAGGTGCGTGATGCAGGTGCAACCCATCAGGACTGATTTTTGGCGGGCTGTTTCAGTGGGTGAGGGAGGGGCTAAGGGTTTAGCTCCTCAGTGCGTTTGTGGCAGCCGGTGTGAGAAGTTGTTGAGGAGTGTGAGCTGAGAATAAAGACCAAGAAAAATGCAAACTTCTGCCTGTGTGTCACCTTCCTCCACTGTTCGCCACAATATTATTACAACAAAACAATGCCTCCTCCATATTTTACACATCCCTTGTATTCCCTTGTATTTACAGTGTTAAACTCTAAAAGAAATACTAACTCTGCTTTCACAGTCCTCCATCTGTTCCATCAGATTCCAGAATCCAGAACCTTAGGATTTCGCTTTGAATTTCAGGATGGCAGTCCTACAAAGGACCTTTTATTAAAAAAAGGTGGTGTAGATTGTATGATTGGTGACTTTTTATCCAGATTTTTTAGCTAAACCTTTAAAACAAAAAAAGACATCCCAAAGCCAGGCCATAAACAGTGGGGAACATAAAGAAACACAACCACCCCCTACCACCTACCCCCAGGCCCCCAGGCCCATAATCTGCCCCACAATTTGCACCATTCAAACCGCAAATGGAAAACATTACTAATATGGACCTTTTGCTTGGTTGTGCCTAAAGTTGTGGACCCCCTGAACCGTGATGATTCATGGGTTTGTGAGGGTCAGCAGACACACATAGAGACTCTAAACCTGGGTCAGGATGAAGGACGCAATTATACAGCTATTGCTTTCTTGGGAGTGCAAAAAAGCAAAACCCACAAGTTTGTACACAAACAAGCACCAAGGAACCTCAAATCCAATTACGAGGTCTAAGATCTCAGCTGAGCTGCAGTTAAGACTGTGGGAGTGGCAACTCTAGTGCTCTCTTTGTCACTCAAAATATTCAGACCTGACATTTAAAATGACAACAGGGTTTTGGAAAACAAATTTCTCTGGCTCAGTTGATGGAGGATGAGCTCCACAAATAACATCAATGTGTTGATATTTAACAATGAAATTGAAATTCTAAATGAAAAAAAAAAACATTTTACATCCACAAAAGAAATCCATTTTACACTTTCACTGTAAGTCACAAGGTTTTGTTCTTCAACACCTATATATACACATATCTGAATGTGCATCTATTTATGCCTAAGACATGGAGGCACCAATGCTACTCATTATACAATAAAAATTATATAAAGGTTATTTCATGTTTCTTTGTTTGTAACTTCTATGTTTGTAACTCATTTTGTAACTCATACCCACACTACACATCTACACTTTTAAGGTTAATGTAATATAAAGAAGTCTTTAAACATACAAAGAATAGGGCTTGAAATTAGTTGAATGTGTGTGTGTTTCGTTGCCCAGATGGCGGTCTGTTCTCTGTGTGCCATTGTCCCAACAAGCCGTCACTGTTAAATTCCAGACTTATAATGGCAGGAAACGTGGAAACACAATATTTGGTTTTAGCCTGGATATGTTTTCCTTTTGAAACTGCCATCACCCCCCATCCCGCCTGAAAAGATCTTCAGTCTGAGCCACTCCTCAGGTGTAGATAAGATCCTAGTCCTTCCACCTCAGGTATTTAATCTGGAATGAGGCTAAAGATTAGTAAACTCAAGTGAAATGCTGGGTGGGTTCCTGGGGCGCTTCAACAGCCAACGTTTTCTGTTCAATGTTTTCTGTTCAACCATCTGGAGGCAATCAGCTCGTTAGGCCTATTCTCAGCCTTTTGAGGGGCTGGACCCATAATTGAGGCTAGCTAGATCAGCCTTGAATTCTGACCAGCTCTGAGCGGTTCCCCCTCCTGACTGTTTTACAGACCAGTGGAAGTGATTGTGCTCACCATTGTTTGGATCCATTTTGTCCCTGTATGTGTTTGTTTCAAGTCTAGTAAATAAATGAAAACATCCATGCCTGTGTTTACATTTATAATGGCTCATTGTAGGTTAACTGGTAGCATGATGAAACTATATATGCTAACCTGGCGAACCACTCCTGCTACAGTAAAACATCTAAACCATTTACAAACTGACCGCAAAAGAGCCATCATGACTTTACCAGCACAGGCTGGAGGGCTACCCATTCATGCTGATGGGTCCATGTAGTAAAAGACAAGAGTTGCCAAAAAAGAGCCAACACCCAGACAGGCAACTTTTGTAGCTACTGTTGTGAAACTAAATGACTGAACGATAAAATATTAATTCAGCCTTCAACATGAATGCTGTCCTTTCTATTTTTAAAGGGCTCATATCACGGAAAAACACATTTCCCTCCTTTTTTACAGAGTTTTACACTGTGCGTAAATATATTTGATGATATGTTCAAAGCAAAAAGCTTCTGCAGCTGGAACAGCTTTTCTGAATTGGTGGATTTTGTGATGTCACAAAAAGCATATTTAAGCCTAAACAGCATATAAAAGCATTGTCCCTTCTAGTCAATGAGTGTTTCAGTCCAGACTGCTTTTTGCCCAAGAAAATGGATGAAGAAACACTAGAAAATGTACATAAAAAGCAGAAGAATTCATATTCATATGTTGACATGTATGTATATCCGACAATCATTTGGTTTGGAGATTTTATTTTCTTCACATTTGTTTCTAGTATTGGAGGCTAGAAGTTGTCCTGGAGGAACACTGTGGCCCGGGAGGAATGCTGTGGTCATGGCGGTATGCTCTGGTCCTGGAGGAACATTGTTTTGTTTAACTGTATGTATAGAAATGATAATAATCCTACTTGCCTTGACAAATTAAGAGGATAAAGCTCACCTACGCAACTTTACTGGGCTAAGTGATTTGGTTTCTGGTTAGTGTACATTGGAATAAAATTGTCTCCTCAAATGTGAGCACTTCGACTGACACACCTAAAATAATCGCTTGACCCCTCTGCGGTTAAGAGCGCGTCCAATTTGAGAGAGAATGAGAATTTATGTTTCTCCTGTGTTACTGAAAGGCATTAGGTGTAAGTTGGCCGGCGGAAGCATATTCTTTTCAGCATGAGTTGCGTTAATCTTGGTGGTCCTGGTTCCTGAGGTTTCTTCATAAATTTACTCCCATAAAGTCTCGGCACTCTCATCAGGGCAGAGTGAGGTGGAAATATGCCATAAACATCAGTTTCAGGCAACGTTTAAGGAAAAACTGGAGTCGCTGCAAAAATAGAGCCACTGATGCCCCTCCTGCTGGATCTGACCTTCTCAACTTGGCACTAAAGACCTTACCAGTTCAGGCAGAAAGGAAGGGGAATTATGTGATGAAGATGGCAACCAAATGTTAAAATCAAGCCAAACGAATGTTGAAAAAGTCCTGATGTCAGTACCTTTCCAACCAGTTTTGTTATATTCAATAAATAACAGAAGCCAAAAACAGTGCCTGAAATACAGTAGCCGAGAAAACAGCAGCAAAGACCAAGTCAGAGAACACTTCTTCTGCTTAAGTACAAGGTAACATCATAAGAACAGAAATACAGCATGAGATAAAACCTTGGAGGTATGAGTTGTGAAAACTCAGTCTCTTAAGCTTGATCTCTCTGGATACAATTTTAACTCTGACTCTCTTTGAATTTGGTATTGACTCAGTCCAAACTCTGATTTAAACATCTTTGGACTCATTTTTGACTTGGACTCAACTAGTCCTGGCCTTGGACTTTTCTTGGACTTCAGTTGCTGGTATGTTTCAGTGGAAAGGTGCATAAGAATTTTCGGTTGTTTAGGACAAAGGTAAACTACTAAGCAGGGTGCCTCAATTAACCCAGTACCTTGTTAGAAACCATCCGAAACCATCAAAACAATTGTGTTTGAGATAGCTGATTAGCACCAAGCGAGCTAATAGGTATAGGAGCTTCCATTACTTGTTAGCTACATTAGCCCATAGTTCCAGTGCTAATACTACAGAAGTAGACTTTAGGAACCAGTCTATTCTTGGCTGATGGAACACATTTGGGATGTAGGGACTGCATTATTTCTTTAAGTAAAATTTCCTCCACAGCTTAGTGGGGTCAGCTAGCTAATAAACTGGTCCTAATAAACATTGTAACAATGGGTACAGTAGGGAGATGCATGACTCCAAATGGGACCCCCTGCTGACTAGTGGTTTGAGACACCCAACAAGGAGCCCCTGAAACAGAAAGCCTAAGACCTCATTAACTCATAACTACATTATGGACTCATTTATCATCACACTGGCCAGAATACCTCAGGCATCAGGGTTAAAGCCAGACATTCACAAATTAGCAAAGAAATTATGTTTTAATGTGAAACTATTGATTAAGATTAACAACTCAAGATGGTAGGCCGCTGAACTACACACACTCTCAGCAACAAAGGCTTGTATGTAGACCTTCTTCAGATTGCCTTAGTCATTTTTGGTAATGTATAGAACCATTTTTTTTAAAGCACCATATACAACAAGGCAGGGGCGGCGGAAGCATTTTTATTGGAAAGGGGGTCCATGGCCCTACCGAGTATATTTAACCTTCCTATTCTCCTTGGGGTCAATTTGACCCCTTTCAATGTTTATCACTCAAAAATGAATATTTGCCTTTGTTTTATTTATGAGAGGGAAAGGGGGGGGGCAGGTCACCAAGAAAGGTCAGTGACCCTGAGTCTCCTCCCTTTCACTAAAGTGTGGAACCATGAGGTGGATCTAATCAATTCACTAGAAGCTTCGACACAAACTTGTGCAGTTTGAGTTCCCCATTATTTCTTTATATTTTGCTTTGAATCAACTTGTTGATACAAAAATTCTAATTTATGCCTGTCAGGGATAGAACTGAAAATGAGAGCCTTTAAATTTTAGGTCCTGTTCCTCAAGACCATGTTAAAAAGTACAAGAAACTCTGTCTCTTTGGAAGCAAAACAAGAAGAAATGGGCTAGCTCTGAGCAGAGTACTGTATATTAACTGTAGCACTCCAGTGTGCAATGTAGCATCTTAGCAAGAGCAGCAAATAATGGAATAAATGCTAAAACCTTCGGCCAATAATTAATGCGCCAGCAATAAATATTTTCCCAAAAAATGAAACATTACTGGTTTTGTTGCTGTTCAGTCTTTGCCATGTCATAACCTGCAGCTGTTTTTGTCCCTCTGGCTTGTCCAGCTGTGCTTGACAGATGAGGTGAGGACATGTGGAGACAAGCTGGGTGATTTCAGAAGCCCAAGGTCATTCAAACTCCTGCCACTGGTTCTGCTCCACCTACGGGCGACGTATGGTCTGGATTAGTAAAACCTTGTATGCTGCCCAGACGACTTAACATGGTAGACACAGAACAGGGCTCGAGGGGATTGTCAGGTCAGTGCTGGACTGGTATAAGCAAAAATATCAGCATCAGTAAAAAGCCAGATTTACTTATTTGGTGAGTTTTCTGCAGCTTGTGAGAGGTGTACATTTTAATTCGCTTTAAGGTGATACAAAGAGTTGAGAGTCCTCCTTCAGCTGTCCTCACAGGGCCATTGCAAAGAGTAATAAGGCCAAAATGGGAGACAGCACCACAGTAACCCAAGCATAAATTATGCTTATGCTTTACATTGTTTGAGCTTTCCTTTTTCATTTTTGTCATTTTACAATTTTTTTTTACAAAGGTAAAAAGGCAGTGGACACATGCTGGCATTTAAAAAAGTTTAAAGACCACGGGTCTTGAAAGAGTGCAAAAAGTTTTCTGGACCCGTGTGCGAGGGTTTGCATGCATGAGGATCCCTCTCACAGCTTGACTTGACCCCCTCCCTTTAGCTGTGCACAGGAATAGCAGCAGTCCATGACCTCGTGCCTGACCCGGGATGACTGTGTACTGTACTCCTGAAACTAAACCTGAGCTCAGAAATAGTGTCCCCCCCACACACACACTCATTTCAGTGCATTCACATTCAGTGTGTCTCTCTTCATAAGTGATGGTACACACTTGTGTTTAGGCACAGCTTTGTAATTTAGAGCTTACAAAGTAAGAGAGAGAGAGAGTTAAATAGAGAGAGTCATTTGGGCAGAGAGAACTGTAGTACTGTACTTCTGATCAACTCTCACAGTGCAGCCCTGTGGCTAATTTGTTTGGATGAGGCTGCAGCAGCAATTACACCCCACTGCATTCTGGGCAGTTTTTTGTCTTTGTGCTCAGCTTTACCCTCTGGCCATGGTGGAAAGGAGGTTGGGGGTAAAAAAAAAACATTTCATGAATGACCGCAGGTCTGCCCTTCCTATTGCTGAATCTGATACTTTGTCAAGGTAGGAAATGCAAAATGATGTGCTAAAGTCTTAGAAAGTCTTAGAAAGTAGTTTAAAACATTGTATGTGGGCGGAAAGCTCCTCCTTTTAATCTAACATCCTCAAACCTAGGACTTTCGCACTCAGAGGTGACAATGCCAATCATATTACATGTAAAAAATAATTCAGTGTTTGAGTCATTGAGAGTAGGTTTGGTGTGAAACGGTTCATTGTAGACCCTGATTTCTTTATAGTGGTGCTAGTCTTCCTGACTGGAATTCATAGCCGCTTTCTTTGGCCAAGGCCCGCCCATAAGGCCGTTTGACCAACATGTCAAACAACCAATCACAGTTCGTTTCGTTCAGCGGCACGTTTCGGGGCGTGGAAATGTCCACAACAGACCGGATGCTGACCGAAGTCAGTCAGCATAGAAAATCAATGAAGGAGAAGAAAACAAGCAGTAAGTCATTGATCTGTTTGGGCACGTATAACAACAATGGCGTCTGCATTACCACATTTGATCAAAACACCGAGTAAATCAGTCGGATCACACGTCTGTGATCACACGTCTGCGCTTTGTTTCCTAGCGGACCGAAAAATAAATGCGACACTCGCGTCCCTCGGAAATCCGATAAAATTCAACCAATCAGATGACGACTTTGAGATTCCTGAAGTGTTTCCACTTAAGTGTACCATATGCATCAGACGTTTAGCCAATGTTCCATGGGCGTGACGTCTGAGGCTGAGACTACAGTGGTGGTGAAAAGAACCAGACAAACGTACCTGTTTTATTTACTATCTACCCTCTTTGAAGTTCCACGTGTCTCTTAGTGTTTAAACAGAATGTTGATAAAAAAATAAAATTTTAAAACAATCAGTTTTCTTTGGAGAATATTTTGCCTCACAATGCCCTGCATGGATCCCTCCATCATGAACTGGTTTCGTTTTAGGACCAAAAACTCCTAAAACTAAAACTGTCAAGTGGCACATTTCTTTCTGTGAGCGAGCTTTAAGAGGCAGACATGTGGCTCCATTCACCACCACTGTGAGCAATTCTGACTGTTTGAGTTTCTCTAGAACCACCAAACCCGCTCTGAACCGCTCAGTTTATGTCTTGACTACTCAGTTCCCTTTGAAGTGATATACGCCTAATCCTATTTCACACTGGTCTGTTATTAAAGTGTAATTTTGAAGTGAAGTGAAAGTGACCATTCTGTCATACGTGAACACATAGCACACATTGTGAACAGCACGAAATTCTTCCTCTGCATTTAACCCATTCACCAAGTGAAGCAGGGGGCAGCCAGGAACACGGCGC
>JBBPDH010228973.1:0-12356 GCA_037974565.1 Clupeocharax schoutedeni | reverse complement strand
AACACTGTACCTGCAGGAAACACTACACACAGATCTGAGATCAGTATAGAACTAGCTTCATCACAAACACTGTACCTACAGGAAACACTAAACACAGATCTGAGATCAGCATGAAAACCACTACAGAACCCACAGAAACTGATCTCTGATGACTTTGACCTATTGACCTGTGTAATCGAACCCGACTGAACGAAACAGAAACCGAATTAACGAAAACAACAAAGAGGTGACAGAGGAATCAAAGTCGAGTTAAAGACTCATTCAGAGTCATTCAAACCAGAGAAATAGAATAACTAGATACAAAAACAAATCTGATGCGGAATTGAGATATTTATGTTTCTTAATTACAGCCATGTGATTAAAACTCGGGTGAATTAGATCTAGTCATTAGGTGTCATTGTGGGAAAGAGAGGTGGAGTCTGGGGTTACTGTGCTAATGGGATCTTTTACAGACAACTGTGTGTTTACTGGGATGACACTTTTACTTGGCAGGATTTGGAGGCCTCATTCCTCATTAAACAATTAATGTGACTCAAGAGTGTTTTGGTAAAAACCTATTTTCTAAAACCTATGTTTGTTCTCCCACACACTCGCCGTTTACTGCTTTTTTGCTCAGCGCACTGCTGCGCACTGCCGCTATCCGGAGCCCCTCCCTCGGCGGATGGGCGGAGACTATACTGAAAGTTCTCCCAAATCAGAGATCTTGTGTTTTGTCTGTTTGTTTCTAAGACCTAAAATTTACATTTACATTTACATTTACGGCATTTAGCTGACGCTCTTATCCAGAGTGACATACATCAGTGCTTAAGAAGTTTCTTATCTGAAAAACAGTTTAAATACAAGTCAACTATTTAACCAAGATACTGCAGTCAGAGCATCTATACAACAACAGTCAAATAATAATTAGCCAATGACTAACACAACAATATATAAGCCATAGAGAAGAACAACGCAAGTCAAGGGAAAGGTTTTTTTTTTTCTAGAAGCAATTAGTTCATTTTCATTCTTTGTTGAAATGCTGTTTTTAAAACCCAAATAGTGTACATTGCATAGGAACAGTAAACAAAACTTAGCATGGATCTGTGGTGCTCATGTTCTCAGAGTTAAAATCTAAGCTGCTTATTCTTATTGAGTTGACATGTAAAAGGTGTAGAAACACCCTGGACAGGTCACCGGTCCATCAGAGAGCGAACACACAGACAAACACAATTACACACTCACACCTAGGGGCAATTTAACATGTCTGAATCACTTGACATGGATGTCTGCGGACGGTGGGAGGAAACAAGAGAACAAAAAATAAAACCCAGCTGAGAATCAAACCCAGGATTGTGTAATTTCATCAGGAGATGTTAAGATAAAATGCTCAAACAACGCTATCTGTGCACTTACATTAGGCTCTATGACCACTACGGATGTTGCCACCTTAAAATATGGAAATGGTATATGGAAGCAAAGCAAGTAAAGGGCTATTCTCTCTAAACTGAGTTTTCTAAAACTGTTGGCTCCTTAGCTATTTAAGATTAGTCATGCTTTTTACAGCCTATCCCCTATTTTACCACACATTAACCTAAAGGTGGTTAGCTAATAAGCAACAACAGTTGAAAGACCCCAAAGCCCCTAAGAAGGTAACTATTGTCTTGAGGATACATTTTATGGTCAGTAAGTCAATTGAAAAGACCCCTAATTTATAGGAATGAAATATTAAGGATGTTTTGCTCCTATAAAATTGTTCCAGAGATCTACATTTGTTTCTCTACTTTTCTATGGAGAATAAGGAAAGCACAATAGCTCATAACCAGTCAACATAAAATACTGTGGACTAGATATTAACGATTCCAGATATTTTCAAGTCGACTAATCCATCAACTAGTTGTTTGCTGATGTCATCACACACACAGCGGAGGAACACAGGCGTCCAACACTGAGCAACTTTTATTAAAGTTCTCTGCAGCATTAACCGTCAACATGACACTTAAACAAAACAAAACTAAACAAAGACTGATTCCTTGAGTTTTCTGGTAAATTTAAGTTTAGAACTGAGAGTGGAACAGTTTAAGCCATGGCAGGACGACTCCCTGCAGTGCTAGCATTAGCCATGTTAGCTCGTGGAGCAGTTTCAGATTCTCTCGCGTCAACGTTAATGCCTTTTTAGGCAGAGGCAGAGATTGCACTGCATACACAGAGAGAGGGAAAAAAACACCACTAGTCAACTTCTCTCAGGGGTCGACTTTTGTGTTAATGCCCTACTGTGGACAGATACTGTGGAAGTCCAGAGAGTTCATTTGTGGTCTATTCCTTGACCACAAATTAATTAATTTGCATGCAACCACCATGCATCAAAAACCTTCAATTGTTATGGCTACAACCACAACATAATGCTAAGATAAAATCTTATGTACTAATCTAACATTTAGGTAAAACAGCACACAGTCATAGTTCCCTTATGAACCTCTATTGTTGGTTTTCTTCGACATGTAAAGGAACTGTATTACAGACCAAGGACGGGTTGCAGCTTTGATTGTGTTTAGTTCCCGTGCAGAGTGAACACAAGCAATGCTCTGTGGGTCTGTAGAAGTTCTAACACGCTCTGTTGAAGCAAAATATCACACTGTGAAGTGACCAGCTGTGAAGCTGGTCCATCCCTGGGCAGTCAAACTCCATGAAAGTGTGAGGAGAAAGAATAAAAGTGTTAGCACTGACCTGTAGAATTTGGCAGCGGTCAGAGGTGCAGTCGATGTTCTCACACGGCTGGTACATTCCCAGAGTGATGCAGTTGAGTAGGATCACCATGATGCTGATGCGCTCGAACCAGGTGAAGCACAAAGGTCAAGGACAACACCAAATATCCCATAAGCAAATATTAGAACAAACAGAATATCCTCATTAGGTAGACATCCAACATTAACAAATGTATTGCTAAAGTAGCTGTGATCTTTTCCTTATTTTACGTCTATTAGAAGTAAAGCAGCTTGAGGTTTGTATGGGTTTGTATGCTCTGCGGGTCTATGGACACTCTGAAACTCCACAATCACAGAGTGATTGGTCATTTATTGACTTTTCCTTATTTGAGTAACTGATTGGCTGGAAACTAGTTACTTGCCAGTCTCAGAAAATAGACATTTCTAACTCTCCCCAGATACTCTGGTAGGATTTTCATCATTATTTTTGAAAAAATGTAGTACTGATTACAAATAACAGAACTGAAAATAATCAAAAGAGTCTCTTAGATTACGTTTGGCACTACACTTGCTGCTCCTGTATTTATTTTCATCATTGGTGAATACAACATGAAAATACATTTTGAAATACAGTATAAATACACTTTTCATCAAGATCTGAGTATACTGAAAGGTCTGTAAAACAGAATCAGAATCAGACAACTTTATTGATCCTGGAGGAAACTGCTTGTGTTATGACTGCACAAAACACAACGTTCAAATAAAAGTCAAATAAACTCAAATAAAGTCTCTGCAAAATTCTCTGTACAAAATACACTACGCAATGTTTACAAGGTGCTGGAGTAAAAATACTTCAGATAAAATACTTACTGCTAACTGTGTAAATTACTATAAAGTGTGTGTGGTAAGAACTTCTCTTTCGAGTCAGAAAAGACTGTCAGAGACCAAAGTATGCCAAAATGAACCATGCTGTAAAATATTTTCTCCATTTTGACGATGCTACAAAACTGTCTGAAAGTAAGAGTCTGCAGTTTATAACTTGCATAGGAATCCAAGCTTAGATACACCTTCAGGCTCTTTCACTAAATCTGTCCGGCTCTCATCTCACCACCTTTATGGACCATTTCTTTTTCAATTTACTCTCTTACAGCACTTCCTCCTCCTGACTCGTTCAAGCTTTTAGCTAGCTATTGCTATTTTCCTGTTAGCACACATCATCTCTTTCTCCTCTTATCTCCCTTTGATTCTCTCCATCGTGTTTGAACACATCACCTTTCACTCTCTCGCACCGTCTAATCTCCGACACACACACACACACACGCACACATCTTTTATTCTCTGTTCTCAGTCTCTGTAGCGTTTGAACTGCGCTAGCCGTAGGGCATGGATTGATCTAGCAGGTGCGGATGTTTAGTACCAAACTCAAAACTGCTCTTGCTTAATTAGCACTTAATGGAAATGCACCTCACCAAAAACAGTCCCTTCTGGCACTTCTGGCACTAGGATATATAGACACAATTTTTTTCCCCCTCACCCTGGCTTTTCTGCGCATTGGTGTCCATGTAGATCACAGCTAGCATACAGCTAAAGGCAGAGGAATTAGCCATGGCAATGGACGGGCTTTGATCTCTAATGCATTACATTCAAAAGAGATTTTGAGTGTATTTTTTCCCGCTTGCCTTTAATCACTGACAGCAAAGAATGGCAGGCCCCAGAGAGGTGGGCAGGTCCATGCTATGTTAGCAAGCGGCTCGCTATGGGTTCCAGAGGGAAAAACAGAAATTTTCCCCTCTCTTGCTCCGGTGATTTATTCTCTGTGTGTTGCCCTCTCCGACTGTGACACCAGAAAGGACTTGGCGTAGGCCTGAAGAAACACTTCAGCTATGTTTGAAAAGGCTGTGGTGCAGAATCAATCTCACATAGCAAATCAGCCTCAATCTCACATGATTACCGAACAGTTCGGGAAGAGAGCAGCAGCGGCAGAATTCTACAGCTACACTGTTTATTCTGCAACTGCCAGTAAACACAACCAGAAAATCATATTGGACGGAGCAATGCATGAACAGATGGATGGATGAGTGGTTCGAGTGCAAAGGTAAACCTACACATGGTCACTTGAAACATACAACTACCCCACTGATACCTCTGGCTATATAAATATATACAGTAAATATACAGTATACACAAAAAGCCATTAATTTATTTATTTTTATGTATTTACCATGCGCTTTCGCTTTATATCCAAAGTCTGCGAAAGTATTTAGCAGTGAATGTTTTTTTTCCACATTCCTTTTGCTAAATTGAAATAGGTTAATGTACATAAACTGTGAAGTTTCATGACAGAAAACTCACTCTAAGCCTTCTAGAAGTCCTAAACCATCCATGACTGTGAATATGTTATAATATAAATGGCAGTAGGTAAGTGCAAGATCTCTACTGAAAGAATTCAAGGTAGAAAATGTCTTGAACAAGCTTCAGTTGTTCATATTTAGTCTAGAATGACAAAAAAAGACTCAAGTACAAAGCCATTATCTGAGCCATAACAAAATACTGGAATCCCAAGGTTGCTTGGCATTGCTTTTATGATGACTGGTATAAAATGAAACACAACTATGGGTGTGTTTTTCCCTTTCTTTTTGATCAAGCTTGGGCATTTACAGTCTGAAGTTTTAGTAGCTTTACATAGAAAACACAACAGGAAAAACAACCCTTTAAAAAGAGATCCCCACAAGAATACAGCAAGAAGACTAACATTTACTTGAGGGCTGGAATTTTATATTGTTTCCACCACTGTCAAAGAACAATAAAACAAACAGCAGGACCACACAACCAAATGAAACTGGGGAAGGCAGAGAGAGACAGAGAGATTGAGTAAGAGAGAGAGAGAGAGAGAGAGAGAGAGAGAGAAAGAGAGGGAGAGAGAGAAAGAGAGGGAGAAAGAGAGAGAGAGAGAAAGAGAGGGAGAAAGAGAGAGAGAGAAAGAGAGAAAGAGAGAGAGAGAGAGAGAGAGAGAGAGAGAGAGAAAGGGAAAGAGAGAATTCAATATAGCAGGCAACAATTTGAAACCTCATTTTCAGAGTAGCTCATTCAATATTCATCATGGAGGGATTAGAAAGAGAGAGCGAGAAATACACAGAGAGAGAAAGAGAGAGAGAGGAAGAGAGAGAGGATTGGAGAAAGAGAGACCAAGAGAAATAAAGAGAGGGATAGAGCAAAAGAAAGAGAGAGCAGGATAGGAAAAAAAGAAAGAAAGAGAGGACAAGAGAGAAAGAAAGCAAGGGAAGAGAGAGGGTTGCAGATAAAAAAGTGCACCAGGCCGAATCGGAGAGGATGTGTGTGTGTGTGTGTGTGTGTGGAAAGAGCTTCATTACTGACACACTGACAGAGATCAGGTCAGTCCTGTGGGCTCCTCAGGCTGTAATTGGCTGGCTGAGGTGACGGAGGCCAGAGACTCGCTGACACCAGACAAATCCACATCTTACACACACACACACACACACACACACACACACACACACACACACAATCCCTGCCAACAATTGATGGCTCTATAGGGTAAGGTTTTAGGAATTAGTAAATTTAGCTCTATGAGATGCACCTCTTTACTGATCCAGGTTCTCAGTTGTGCACATACAGGTCCTGTAATCTTCTTAGAAAAGCTCTTCCTATGGAAAGCCATACTACTGAGCTACTGCAAATGAGCCTGAAGTCACTAACCTACTTTTTCTGGGGTGATGAAGCTTTGGCATGAGTTGAAGTAGAGCTTATTCACCCACCTCACTTTAAAACGTGATCTTACAACATTCAATGTAAAATGTAGTGAATGTTACCCCAGCAAAGCCTTTAAACATCCGAATCAGACAACTTTATTGATCCCAGAGGAAATTTCTACATTCTACAACACAGATAGTGGTTTGGGATTTCTCTCTATAATGAATTCAGTACGGCATTGAAAAGAGATCAATATAGTGAAAACTGTCACGGCTGACGGGGGGAACCCGTGTCTGTGATTTACCTCGGGGAACACAGGCAGGAAAACAGGCACAAGGCAGGCAGGCATCCATGATTGTGCTCTCTTCATTCAAAACAAAACATAAACAAAACGAAACCTGGCTCAAGGGCCACTACAGACATGAATATAAACGTGAATCGAAATGAGGCGATGAACCGATGTCTGTGGTCCACACAGACAGAACTGAAATACTAAATATAATGAAGAACCAAACCAAAACAGGTGAAAGCCAAAACACGTGACACATGAACTAAACAGACATTAACATCAAAATAAAAGTCCCATAACCCAAATTAAATCGAGCCATGACAGTAAATAAGGTACTGTGCATAAAATCTAATTATTGATTCTCTATAAAAAATTATTTCTGCCTTTTAATCCATTCTTCTTCTATAATGTTATGATATCTCAATAATGTTGTTGCGTTGATATTCATTCGTTTTCATATGTAAAGAATGGGATCCAAGAAAGCTGAAAACATTTCTTGAAAACAAATGTCTTTCATTGGCTTTATATTGTTACTCTGCTAAAAGTAATAAGTGTTTCCATAGCAATTAGCATTCTTAATGTGTTACTCAGAAACTTTCACAGGGCATCCAACAATATGATAAGATAAGATCAACCTTTATTCGTCCCACAAGTGGGAAAGCAATGCATGAACGGATGGATGGATGGGTGGTTCAAGTGCAAAGGTAAAACGTACATATGGTCACTTGAAACATATGCCTCACTGATACCTCTGGCTATGGAAGTACTTTTAAATAGAGTAAAAATAGAGTTCCAATTCCACCTGCTGATCCATACTATGGCCAACTAGCGCATACATGCAATCAATATTCTCAGGGATTTTAATGAGTTAATGCTATAATGAGTCATACCGGAAGAAATTGACAGTCATTTACATTTAAAGTATAAATACTGTAAAAACAAGAGCCTTAAAACTCTGGAAAAGCACTCGTCGATCACACTCCTCCTGTTCCTTCATCAACATTGTATGCCTAAGACGCTTGAAATTGAACGGATCGCCAGTGATCAGGCAGATAAAGATGGCAGGGAGGAGAGAGATGCTGCAGATGGAGTGAGAATTACAGGGGGGGGAGAGAAAGCGAGAGAAAGAGAGAGAGAGAGCGAGAGAGAGAGAGTCAGAGATGATGAGGAAGATGGGGAAGTGTGAGCTATTTTAGGTTATGGTGCTCTTCTGGCCCCCTGGAGACTTTAATAACGAGGCCAACACTCCAAGACACACCAGGGACAGCACAATCCCCAGGACACACACACACACACACACATACATACACAAACACACACACACACACACACACACACACACACACCCACACACACACTCAATTGCCCAGCCAGACTCACTCATAGTGCTGAAATTACTTTAATTTGTATTTAACTCATACACATTCCGGTTTTAGCCAGCAGTCATAAAATCACGATTTATGGACATTTATTTCTCATTCATAGCTCATTTAAACAAGCAGAGCAAATCAGTGAAAAGCCAAAAAGCTTTCAGATCTGTCCACGCAGAATTCAGAAGGGAAATGTGACTAAAGCTAGGCTTTTACTTGGTGTCATATACATCAAAACATCAAAAAAGTAACACACTTCTGTGATTTGAACATTTTTTCTGCAAGCGTCCCTATGGGATTCTAGCAGTATGTTAGTGCTAAGCTATTGGAGATGTCCATGAGCATTTCTGGCTATTCTATATTCAACATGGACATCTGAAATCGTTTAGGCGATTAAAGTTCATTTGAAGGCTAAACATGCATCTTCGATGAACTACGAGTTACAAAAAGTCGATAAAGCATCTAGAATGGACAAAAATGCTCAAGGGCTGTTGCTGTAACAGAGGGTGGACGATTGCTAAATACATTTGTTTTCAGGGGAAACATTGAACAAGCAGTTGCCTTAACATATTGGATATATACTGTAGTGTACATCGGTGTTTTTCAACCTTTTTTCAGCCAAGGTACATTTTTAATTGAAAAAAATCACAAGGCAACAATCAAAACTAAAAAAAATGTAACTCTGTAGACTATATTAACAATATACAGCCATTCTTATCAAAATGTCTTGAATAGGAATCAAATAAACACAATGAAAACAGTCTTTTTTTATTTCATATTTCTACCTACTCAGTGTGAACCCATTAGTTTTCAAAAAATGTTTTAGACCAATTAGGTGAAATTGAATAATTTCCCACGGCACAGCTGACGATCTCTCACGGCACACTAGTGTACCGTGGCACAGTGGTTGAAAAACACTGGTGTACATAGTGCAGGCCACAGTGATTAAAATATCTAGCTTTTTTTCGTACCAGTATCACTTGCAATGGCCAACACTCAGAAAACCTTCTCACTGGACAAAATAAACTCACCAGTTTTCAGAAATCTCTTTTCCGGTCTCAGCACAAGCACCAGTGCACGCGCAGTCCTATTGAATCAGTGGCCTACAGAGGCGGTATTAACAGAGATGTTGAAGCCAGCTGTAGGCTCTTGACCCCTCTCCGACCTCCTGTCCACAGCCCACTGAGAGAGCCGAGCCTTTCACCGAGCTTTTCTATCACTCCATCGCTCTCTCTCCACAGGTCCTGCTCTCCCTCACTCCATCCTTCCCTCTACAGGGCCTCTTTAGCATTCATCTCACCACAGGCCATCCTTTATCTATCCATCCATCCATCCATCTCTCTCTATCCCTTTTTGTCATGCCATCTTTTATCGCTCCCTGTATGTCTCAGCAGAACTACATCAAAATCCCCCAATACTAATTCCATCAGATTCCAGGAGCCAAACGCCATCAAATTTCTTCACATGAACTCAACCCGAGACCACGTCAGATTCTTTCTGTTGTGCTTTTTTCCCTTTTTCCTCCACAGCAAACCCTTTTCTTCACTCCACGCCTTCCTCTGAGGGAGGCTTTAGAGGACGGCGCTTGGCAGCTTCCCTGCGAAGAGCATCATGCAATGTACCAAAATTTCTGCTGCCGCTTTTATCACTGTCCTACCATAAACGATCTGCCATCACACATCTTCTCACTGCAGAATTCTAAATTTAACATTTGAAGCTTGTTTAAAGTTTTATTTGCAACGTAAACATATTACTCACATATACCTTGTTTGTAGTTTTACAATAATTTCTTCGGTAACAGGCTTTTAATCTGGTACAGACATTTGTAACTATTGGCATTCAATCTGAAATGCATTGATTAGAGCTCCTGTTAGTCAGTAACGTTTATAAGACCTCCAAACTGCCCATTAACAGTTCTTAATTAGTCCTAATTAGTTCCTAATCAGTCTGGTTACTGAAGCCCTAACCAATAGGAGAGCTCATTTGGAAGTAGCTGTCACACCTCTGGGGTATTTAGCTACATTGACAGTACTACAATAGGGTGAAGTGTGAAAAATACAAGGAGTGATGAACTATAAACAACAAATATGTATTCGTTTTAATGGTTTAGATATTTTTGATTGTCAAAGGAAAGTAGGAGCCTAGCAGTACATCCTGAAAGAGTACCGTGCTTCCCTGCACCCTGCATATGATCATTTGGCCAACAAAAGACTAGATAAAGCTTCATACTCCTTATAAGCTAACCAAAAAAATGCATGATTAGCCAATTTAGCCTAATGTTGGCTGATTAGCCTACTGTAAACGTAACTCTGAGTGGATTTTAGCCATTTGATCATCTGGCCAGCAAAAGACAAGACATAGCTAGTGAAAGAGAGAAACAACAGCTAGTGAAAGAGTGAAATAGGCATCTAACTTAAGCGCAAAGTGCTTGTTTCCTCCAGTTAGTGTGTGGAACGAGCATGTGGTTTGTGTATAGCGGTGAAATGGGGTTCTTACCGCCCCCTGCTGCACAATGAACCAATCACGCCACTGCTACTCAGGTATTCAGATTGCTGTTTTACATCTGAATAGCTGAGAGCATGCTTGTGGGACACATGTTTTCATTTTATTCAATTTACAAAGCACTATCTTTTTTAGAGGCTTCAAGGTTACTAGTGGTGTTTCTAGAACAAAAACGCGTGATGATTGTTTTAGAACAGTCAAAAAATCCGTCTGGAGGGAGCTCTGACCTCAGAGGGTTAAGCTCTTATTGTACAACCTTACAAGTGACTTATTCTTCCACTTCACTGCTATCACTCTATAAGAGTCTATAACACATCAGATTCTATAACTCCTCCCTTGTCACACACCCACCCATCAAATTCTATAATTTCTCACCCCTGTCACACATCCACCCATAATAACTCCTCCCTCTTTCACCAACCCACCCAATAGGCTTCATAACCACTCCGCCATCACACACCCACCCATTATAACTCCTCCCTTATTCACCGACACGCCCATCAGACTCTGTAACTCCACCCCCTGTCACACACCCACCCATCAGACTCTATAACTCCTTCCCCCTGTCACACACACCCATCAGACTCTATAACTACTCTCCCATTACACCCACCCTCAAACTCTATGACTCCTCCCCCTTCACACCCACACAATAATCTGTGCAAAAACCTTCTGCTATTCAGATGTTCACGATTTCTTATTGGGTTTGAATCATTATCATTACATGCAATGTCTTATTATTGCCATGTGCAACATCACTACTTAATGATGTCTTAATGATGCAGTGCTGATCTACAGCTGAGCCCTACTACGTGCAACAATTGATTCAGTATAGAACAACTCCAAACCAATAGTGTTACTAATTAAGTTATTTATCAATAATATGTATATCCCAGCATTCATTTGACTTATTTATATTTTTCCTGTCTTTGTGTGTCTGTGCAACCTTTTAAGCCATTCAGTGTATATGTTGAAGTGTGACCAACACTTGAACATGTCTTTCTCTCATTGAATAAAGGTGGTGCTGTGAAGTGTGTGTGTCCTCATGAAAACTCTGATGATGAGGCTTGAGGTGAGTCATATTTTTTGGAGAAAGCTCTGCAGGACTACACTCTTCCGGAACTAAATTTCACCGGCTACCCAAATAGTCTGCTTTCAGAGATGACCCCTATAAAATCTAAATGTATCGTTATTTGTTGTCAGTATAATCCAAAAATGTAAATATAATTTATGGTAATAATTAGTGGTGGGCCGTTATCGGCGTTAACATGCTGCATTAATGTGAGACTCTTATCGCGCGATTAAAAATAATATCGCCGTTAATCTATTCACAAAGTTGGGTTCGGAGCTGGGTCTGTACTACACAAGCTACGATGACTTTCACCATGATATTTTAGCACGGATTTACTCTCTTTCTCTCTGTCTGTCTGTATCTCTCTCTCTCTCTCTCTCTTTCTCTCTCTGGCTCTCTCTCGTTCATGACTTTTCCAGATTGCGCCCATTTTAAACCTGTCTCACTCTCTCTGTTGCTCTCTCTCTCTGGCTCGTGACTTTTCTGGAGTGTGCGGATCATATCTCTCTCTCGCTCTCTTTGTCTCTGTCTCTCTCTCTCTCTCTGTCTGTCTCTCTCTCTCTCTTTCGTGACTTTTCTGGAGCGTGCAGATCCTCTCTCTCCCTTACTCTTTCTCTCTGTGTCTCTCTCGCTCTCTCTTACTCTCTCTCTCTCGTTATTGACTTTTCCGTATTTAAACCTCGGGTTAATATTTACATGTTCTTTAAGGGTAATGTATTAAACTGAGTTCA
>JBBPDH010228949.1:0-12358 GCA_037974565.1 Clupeocharax schoutedeni | reverse complement strand
AGAGCCGGGCAAGTTGAGAATTTTTTTTTTTACAGCACATGTTTAGGCTATATTCGGACCAGAAGACGCAGGAACTTTCCCCCCCAATTCTGGGGGGGGAAAAGTGCGTCTTATGGTCCGAAAAATACGGTAATTAGTTTTCATATTCCATCAAATAATTTTTATAAATCTCTGTATTCTGACTACAGCAGTTTAGCCCCACACTTTCATCCATCTATGAAGACCTCAGTTCATCAGAACACCCAGTAACTCACTCGAAGTTGTGATTGGTTAGAGGCTCATTTGCATATCTCAGTCTTTTCCAATTCCAGACTGATATTGATGATGATTAACAGACAATATTTTCTGCAGCTCTATATGTATTTTGTATTTGACCTCTCTGAGGAACACCAAATTCCTGTTTGTAGAATCTTATCATTAACTGAACAAATGAAGTGAATAAATACATATGTTTATTAGGCGCAAAAGGGAGTTTAAAGCATTTTCTATGACTCCTTTACCGGACCTTTTTTAAAAAATAGATAGTAGGCCTTTTACAGGTTGCTGAAAAAGGTTCTTCAGTTCATCCCGCAAGCTTTGTTAACCTTTGGCTCTTTGGTCCCGTTGTCCGGCTGCTTTATTGCGAACCCTCCCCCATTTTGCCCTTTGAACCGAGATTACTACAGAGCGCCCAGCGAAAGCAGATTATGGAGACACAACCAGCCATACTGGATTAATATGTACTTCGTAGTCAACCAGAAAAAGGGCTTGGACAGATTGGCTCAGCCTGCGTTGAAGCCAATTACACAAACTGTTCAGTGCACAGACGTTAAACCAGACCAACATCAGCCCTTTTGATAAACAGCTAGATCATTTTATCCAAATAGCACCTAGCATTTACCATTGCAGGCCTATTTTAATCTTTTCTTCTTGGCCCAATGTAGCAAGCCCTCCTCCTCCTCCTCCTCCTGCTGCTGACCAAGATCCTCTTTTCTCCTCCTCCCTTTACACCCCCTCCCCTCTCTCTCTTTGCCTCTATCCCTATATGTGTGTTTGTGTATGTATATGTATGTTGGTTAGTGTCTCTTCTTGCCATGGAGGGTTGGAAATCGCAAGCTTAGAGCATTAAAAAAGCATGGTATTGGCATGGACGTGTCCTCCTGGACAACACTGGGCTGCAGATTGTAGAGCTGAAACCAGAACCGTCCAATGAAATGTTCGAGTAAGTAAGATTGGCTTGGATCATTTGTTTACTAGTTTGTATATTTATTTGGGGTCTTGGAGAAGTAGACTGGCATTGAAAACAAGGGGTTGGCTTCAGGTTTAGTCGCGCACGAAGCTTGAAGTTAGCATCTCACTCGAATTGTCCGTTCCACCTTAAAACCATACGGGCTTCAGAATGAAACTGCTGCAAGTTTTAAGGTGGAAAAGTCATTTCGAGAAAGAAGCAAAAATTCGCGCAAATTAGGCTTTTGAGGGATGTTAGACTGCTTAGACGGGACGTCGCCGTGTATAAAAACATTCACATTCAAAATTTAAATCAATTTTTGTGCAAAATAAGTGTTTGAGAGAGCGAGGGCAGCGACGCGTTAACTAGCTGATGCTCACTCATTCATTACGCTGACATTGTACGAGTTAGCGGTTAGCACATTTTTTAGCCTAGTAAACACACTCTTGCGTATGTTTGCGTTTTTCCTGTTTTTTTGTCACTAGATCGATGCGTCTTTCTCTGTCGTTAAGAATAACGGTTTGCTCGTGGTGTGCTTTTGCACCGTTTTCAATCTACTCTTATTCAGTAAATAGAGTTGATCGGACGTCCTTTAACTGAATCACACTTCGCGTATGGCTTTCCAAGCAGAGCCTGCCAGGACATGTAATAAGCCCTAGTTTTGGAATTAAAATTATGTTTGGCTTCAGTATGGCGCTCCCACCACTCCACTACACTCACACACGCACACAAAAGTGAAACTCCACCAATATTTAAAAATAATTCTCCATAATTCATGACGTAAATGGTCACGCAAAGTGTGAAATGGTTAGAGATGTATTTTTGTTACAGTGGTGGCGAATGGAACCAGACGTCTCCGAAACAAATACAGCTATTTTCACTATTTACCGACAGTAAAGCTCCACGTGTATTATATGGATGTTGTTTATACGTAATGTGAACTCAATAAATGGGTTTATATTTAGGAACAAAGCTGCTCAAAACTCAGAGCAGTGGGTCAGGAGTTGCCTCTACGACCATTTCATACAATAACTTTCTGTGAGGGAGCTTTTAGAGGCAGACGTGTTTACATTTACCACCACTGAGAACAGTTCTGACTCGATCAATTCTTCCTGAATGTCAAATCCACTGTGAGCAATTTGGAAAAATTGTGAAATTGCCCTGTTTTACACCTTTTCTGCCTTCAGGACAGTGATAAGAGCGTGGACTGTAGTAATAGCTTCTATTTATATAGCAAGGGCACAAAAGGAACTGGTTTAGGCTGAAATCTGGAGGGGTTTGGATGGTGGTGGCGATTAAAAAAACAAACTTGGTCATAAGGAATGATGGAATGAATGTCCTGAAACGCACCCACCAGATCTCGTACGTGCTGAGTGTGTCTGTAGTTATCGTTTCCTGATAGTGACTGTGTTTTTCTGTGGTACCTGATCTGCTGAGCTGTGACGTGGTTGCTCAAGAACTGTCATCCACTGTTGGTGTTTCCATCCAGCTGAGTGTATCTGACCTTGAGTGGCCACAGGCAGATTTTGTGTGTCACAGTGTTCCAGTGACTCCAGATGTGCTTGATCAGCCGAGGCGTGTTTAGAGTATGAATTTAGCTTCTTTATTTCAGAACTGACAGTGAGTAGTCACCCAGAATTTTTTTTTTACTGTAAATAGAGCAGAAAGTTTTTTTTATACCTCACCCAGCTCCTCATTAAGACTTGTGGATCTGGTTTAGGCCCCAGTCCTCTATTTTGTATCTGCTTTGTGAACAGCCGGGAGTCGTCTGAAACGGTTTAAGTAAGTCGTACCATGTCCTAAACCACGTCCACAAGTCTGATCCACCCTAACGATGAGCTGGATGTGACTTAAGGGCTCAGAGATATTTTGTGGAGCGGTTAATAGTAAAAGACATAGGTGACTATTGACTTCTAGTGTTAGCCTCGAAGCACCACTTCTTAACTAAAGAAGGAATTTGGACCCAGACACGTCTCAACTGATTAACCACATCTGGGGGAGGTGGAAGACTGTGCAGACATGATTGTTTACCAAACTGTTCCTTTACAAATTTCAAATAATATGGATGTATTAATTTTACACTGCACTAATGTAGTTATATTGTGCTTAAATGTTTAATAGGATGGAAATACTACCTGTACTTTATTCAAATAAATGGCAGAAATGATTAACATTGCACACTGGGGGTGGGGCAGCTCTGAATTCTTTCCAGATTCAGTTTCTCCTAATTGCCTGTGGGGTTTTTTTGTTTTAAAATAAATTGGGCAGTCTTGAATAAGCATAAAGTTCAATAAGTAATGTAGATTTTTATTTGCTTTATTATTAGAGCTATATAGAAGTATGTACTATCATTTTTGGGAAAATGTACCTCCTTTGGCTCATAAGCGTCCCTTCACACCTTTTCGAATGCTGATCATCAGATAAAGCAACAGGTCTGTGTACAGACGCCGCTCTCTGTTTGGACGCCTCTATTTTACCAGAAGGATGCCTGGCAACGATTGTTTTTGTATAAATACGGCTCTTATCTCTTATTCTGATTGGAGCTGCACACACTATGCAATAAATTGGGGCCTCTATTCTGCCAAACTGCTTAAATAAGAATCAGATTTATTCATTCAAGAAATCGAAACTGCACTACATTCTGCGTACAGTCCCTTTTAGGTGTGTTATATAGAGGATTTGAGTACGTAGTACTTAGAAAACCAGCAAAACACATGGTATTCAAATGTTTGCAGAGCTTATAAAACACAAATGGCCCCAGATGTGGTTGGTCTAGTGTTAGTTGCTAACACTAGAAGTCAGTAGTCACCCAAATCTTTTCATCCAAAAACTTCTCTGGACCATGAAACCACATCCAGCTCTTTGATGAGGTCAAATCTGACTTTGTTTAGGACATGGGTATGGTTTACTTTGAGCTGTAAAAATGAAATAATCCTTTACACTGAGGTGGATCAGGCTTGTGGATGTGGTTTGACTTACTGTCAGCTGTTCAAATAAGCTGAGGTTCAGCTTGAAGCTGAAAGCTCCAGACCCTTTTTATAGGTTCACACTGTGTGCTGTCCTGTGCTGCGTTCACATGTGACAATAAGGAGACACTTTACTTTATACAGCCTATAGAGGTTGATCCCACGCATTCAGGTTAAAGCCATAAGCTTTTTTTGAAGCTGAAAGCTCCAGACCCAGGGTCTCTTCTCACAAACCACCTCAGGAACATGAGCACCAACTAACAACCACCATAACAAACTCACTCTTGTGTTCATCAGTGTGTTTTTGTGGAACAGCGTCTTCTGAACTTCAGCTAAACAGCACAAAAGGTTCTCTTCCTGCTGCTGCTAAACATTTGAAGGGTCCACATCTAACCCTTTTAATTTTTCCCATTAGGTTGCTCTGTCTGTGACACTTTTATTCAACACCCTTCATCACTAAACAATAACAGTGGCTTTAAGCGGCTTTAAGACTAATGTAAATGTTTTGATCGTCTGGACTGATTGAAAAAACCCCCAAAAAAACAGACCAGGCTGAAACAATCCTTATGACTTTAACCTGAATGCGTGGGATCAAACCTCTATAGGCTGTATAAAGTAAAGTGTCTCCTTATAGTCACATGTAGGGATGCACCGATACCACTTTTTTGGAAAACGAGTTTGAGTACTTGCATTTTAGTACTCGCCGATGCCGATACCGAGTACTTAATAAAAACATGATTTAAATTTACAGGTAACAGCTTTTTCTCTCGTCTTGCAGGAGGTTGCTGCAGCGTGGGTTGTGTTGGTTTAGAAGCGTGGGTAAACTCTTTGTACTCGTTGTCGTGTTGGGGTTTTAGGTGCTTGATTAAATTACTTGTGTTAAATGCGCTACCTTTTGAGCCTCCTCTGGACAATTTGGCTGAGCACAATTTGCAGTCCGCCTTTGTTTTGTCGTCTTCATTCATTTTGAAATAGTTCCACACGGCTGACATCTCTCGCCTCTCTTTCTCCCCGCTCTGAGCTGCAGCCGGGGCCTGGGGGCGGGCACTTGGTGCCTGTGATTAACCCCTTACACCCCGCTCAAACATAGACATTTCTCCGATTGTGGTATCGGCACCCGGTATCGGGGGACTTTTAACGAGTACGAGTACATTAGAAAATGTGGTATCAAGGCCGATACCCGATACCGGTATCGGTATCCGTGCATCCCTAGTCACATGTGAACACACCACAGCACAGCACACAGTGTGAACAGTGAAATTCACCAAGTGAAGCAGTGGGCAACCAGGAACACGGCACCCGGGGAACAGTGTGTGGGGATGGTTGGGTACCTCAGAGGTGCCTAGCGGTCTTGGGAATCGAACCCACGACTTTCTGATCACCTAACCACTAAATAATTCGAAAAAGAAAAGTTAAATTAATGTAGCGTTAGGAGCCTACAGACTCGTTTTGACTGTTATTGTTTGAAAATGATGGCCTCAGATTTACACAGTGGGGAAATATAGTTGTTTAGAGTTTGATCTGTGTGTGTGTGTGTGTGTGTGTGTGTGTGTGTGTTTCTTACCGTCTCTCCATCCTCCTGCAGTACTGCCAGTAACTCTCCTCGCAGCACCCCGGGCAGTTCCCCGTCTTTGCGGCGGCGGATGCTGGGGGGGCGGGGCAGTGAGGGGGAGTGTTCTGCCGACCGCAGCACTGGAGGGGGGTCCGAGAGTCCCCTGCTCACCACACCATCGTCTACCTCCTCATACCCTGCCGCCGCACGGCACTTCACACGCAATGCCAAGGTGAGGAACATCTCCCCCAGGCGCTACTCAAATCAGTGTGTGCTGCTCCCTTCTGGACAGGGAAGTTCCAATAGTGCTCTCCCCTCAAGGGACAAGTTCTTAAAGAAGAACATCCAGATTTTTAAAAATTCTCTCATAATTCAGTAAGAGGTGCCTTTCAGAGGGTTTGTAGTGACTTAACAGTGGAGGTGAATGGAACTCGATGTCTTCAACACAAATACAGCTGTTTTATTCACTATGGGCCCCCAGTGAAGCTCCATGTGTTTCAGTGTTTTTGTGGATACTGATGATGGTAAAAGGCTAAATAAGTTTAATTTGCCTCACAATGCCCTGCAAGTATCCCTAACGGTGTAATTGTGATTTTCAGTGTTTCTGAATTTAGACACATTTCAGTAGTTGTTCGAATCATAAAATTACATTTTTCTCTTCTGTGTTCCAGAAAATGCAGAGCTGGTACAATGTAAGTATTTCAGTGCCAAGCTTCTGAAGTTGTTCATAAATCCCTTTAGTTTCTGTAAAAATGTATATTCTCTCTCTTTCTCGCTCTCTCTGTCTGTCTCTCTCTCTGCCTGTCTCTCTCTCTCTTTCTCTCTGTCTCTGTCTCTGTCTGTCTTTCTCTCTCTTTCTCTCTGTCTGTCTTTCTCTCTCTTTCTCTCTCTCTGTCTGTCTCTGTCTGTCTTTCTCTCTTTCTCTCTCTCTCTCTCTCTCTCTCTCTCTCTCTTTTTCTCTGTCTGTCTCTCTCTCTTTTTCTCTGTCTCTCTGTCTGTCTCTCTCTCACCCCATATCTGTCCAATAAAGACATTTTGAAAGAACTCACATGGCACGGACAAATAGTGTCCCCAATCAGATTGATACTATCTGGCGTTAGATTTGAAACGCGCAGTGTCTTTTCAAAGACAAGTACATATGATCTTAAATGACCCTAACAGTGATATTAATATCGGTATAAAATTAAAACTGGTGGGGTAAATCAGGACGGCATGATTGTAAATTTTTATTTTATTTTTTTTATTACTGAAACCCAACAAATAAGCCTGGACGGTTGATGGGCTTTTTAACTGAACAGTTATGTCACGACAGTTATGTTGGATTATGCCTTTTATTTGAGAACGGATAACATTGATGTGTTCAAAGACCTTTAGGATTTTAATTGTGTTCTTTTTTTTTTTTCTATTCACGATGATGACATAAAAAATCTCAGAGGTGCTGCTGTGATGTGTTAGAACTGTTTGTTCGAGTTCTTTCCTGGTTTCATCACCGCTATTAATGTTTTGATGGGCATTGCCTTTTTTTTAAAACTAATTTTAATGGCAATCAATGAACAATAAAGTTTGCCTTAAAATTCAACACCATTCTCTTTCTGTCTGTCTCTCAGGTGCTTAGCCCCACCTACAAGCAAAGGAACGAGGATTTTCGCAAACTCTTCAAGAAGCTTCCGGATACTGAGCGTCTGATAGTGGGTAAGTGTGTTTCTGTGTGAAACTGCGTACTTTAATTGGAATTATGACATGAGTATTAACCACCCCATCCACCCAGAGAGAGAGAGGACAGTTATAAAAATGATACAACAGAGGAGGAGGACCACCCTACTCACCCAGAGAGACGGAGAACAGTTATACTGAGTGAAGGAAGGAAAGGGAGGACAGTGATGGGGAAGGGAGAGGACAACCAGTCACATTCAGAGAATGAGAGAGGACAGTTGTATCTCTTTAACTAAAGTTTAAAAATGACTATTATATTTGTGATGACCGTATCTAAAGTGGTGCCTGTTTCAAAATGGTAGATGGGAAGCATTATTAAAAAGGTAACATTTATGCCAACCAATCACAATTCGCAGCCATCCTTAATGGGTTACCTGTAATGTACTAGGATAATGTCATGTTCGTGTAAGGTCGATGATAGATCTGGGGGTGGGGAAGGCTTTTCCCTCTGTGCATGAAGGGGTTAAATCTGTCTGAATGGTTTGATTTTTGTCTGTGTATAGATTACTCGTGTGCTCTGCAGAAGGACATCCTGCTCCAGGGCCGGCTTTATCTGTCTGAGAACTGGATCTGCTTTTACAGCAATATCTTTCGCTGGGAGACCACTGTACGTCACACACACACACACACACACAGCAGAGTTGTAAAATAGTATTATTACACGATTATGGACGATTTTCATTACATCTATTTAGGAATCAATAATAACTCCTTTTGAGAGTTATTTACAACATTCAATAAATAAGCACTATTTTTATGGCCAAAACAAAGTATATTGCTGTGCAAATATTTCCTACTGGGACGTTTGGGTCTTCAGTGTGTTTGTAAAGGTAAATCTGAATAGTAAACAAATCAAATCGGAACGGAGTCGCACCTTTAAGACGTGGCATGAGGTGTTTATCTTCAGGTTCATCTGCTTTGGTCATGTAGCACATTTTCTCACGGTGGCTTTCTCAGTGGGCGAGGGATGGGGTATACTTCTGAAACCACAATTATTACCTAATTGTGGTTGCAGTTCAATTCCAGTCTTTAAGCTTCACAATTTTATTGTTTCACAACAAGCAGAATATTAACTTGGTGGGTTATGAGCTTGACACAAGCCAGAACATATTTGTAGGGTATTTTTTTTAGCTCATGTCACGTGTTAATACAAACCAATGCATTGTTGGATTAAAGTTCTCCGACGGACTTCCCTCAACTGAGGGCACTAAAGGTTAATAAGAAATTAGATCTGGAGGGGAAAAAATGGGGAACGACGGGGTGGAGGTGGACAAGCTTCGGCAGATTAAGTTCTGGAAAGGCTCTGTTTCTTTGGTTTTAATTATTTTTACTAAAAACAAAAATAAACATTTTTTCGGCATTTCTCTTAAACATTGACGGCTGCAGAGTCGCCTACGGGCTGCCAGCTGTTTCTCGACTCTTGTTTAAGAAGCCAAACTTCATAGTAAGAGAAAATAATTCCCCAGCATTTAGTGCCACATCAGTGTCAAAGGCTTTTAATGTCCCAAAACAAAGACGAGATCCGCAAAAAAATAGTAATAATAATAATAGGGCACAATAATAGGCTAGTAGTAGTATACATTAAATATTTTAAAAAGATCGGAATAGAACGGAAGTTCTAAGATTGGAAGTCAGTAGTGTGTCATGAAGGGTCTCATTCGCTAATAGTAGCTAAAACAGGTCAGAAAACAGTGGAGAAAACCCATCGCTTAAGTAGATCCAGAAGAAAACTCCGAAGCTCGATATTCAGGAGAGTGGTACAGCGAGAGTGCTGTGAAAGCTTATGCTCCATTAAAAATAAATAAATAACAGCAGATTTGGAGTCTGTTTTCTTGCTGTTAACAGAGGAATGGCAGTGGGAAGTAGTGCTGTGTTGTTAGCGATCTTAAGTGAACGTACTGAACCGAATCACTAATTCAGGCTTGGAACATTTGCGGGGGGGGGGGTGCTTACTGAGCACAAACTGATCCCACAGTGACAAATGTGTTCTTTACTGCTTGTCGTCATCTCTGCTGCAGATTACCATCCTGCTGAAGGACGTGATCAGTCTGACCAAGGAAAAAACAGCCAAACTCATCCCCAATGCCATTCAGATCACCACTGAACAGGACAAGGTACACACTCCTCTAGACAACACACAACTAACACACAGAGATAGAACAGATTAAAGGTGACCTCTCTCACCCCTCCTGTTGCTTTCCCTCTCCAGCATTTCTTCACATCTTTTGGAGCAAGGGATCGCAGCTACATGATGATTTTCAGGCTGTGGCAGAACGCTCTAATGGATAAGGTAAGTCTCTTCACACTTTTGGTTGGTCTTCCTGTTCTGCACGGTTTGGTGAACATAAACCTGTGCACACGGCTTACAATCACAAAACCACCTCAGACCACAATAACATAAAAAAAAAACTCTCATTTTCAGTCATCCACATCCTCCAGACTCACCTCAGAATGAGTCGGGTAGTTAAGAATTCTCTGTCCAGTCCTTGGTTCTGACCGGGTTCAGAGGAATGTTTTTTGTTTAAGCTACACAGTGACCTACATATTAATCATTCAAGCACAACAAAACACATCTATCTTAAGACCTGAACTAGTGAAGAAACAGGTGCAGATGATTAGACCGGTTATTGGTATACTGGTGGTGCTGAATGCTGGCTCAAAATGATTGCATGTATACACACAAACACACTTTACTTTGCAGCAAGTCAGTCCCTTAAAGCTATATGGGGTGGGAGTCCACACTGTAGTTCTGTGATTGTGTATGTTTGTGGATACATTTTGATGTCAGGGAGCTAATGTGTTCTTTGTGTGTGTGTTAGACACTGTCTCCTAAGGAGCTGTGGCACATCGTACATCAATGTTACGGGACTGAGCTCGGCCTGACCAGCGAGGACGATGACTATGTATCCCCCACAGCAGAGCATGTGAACGGCCTGCTGTAAGTACACACACACACACACACACACACACACACACACACATATACACGCACGCATACATACACACAGTCTGTTCAGGGCTGGAGTGGCCCTGCTGATCACTTTAGTCTGGAACGCTGTTTATTTTAGTTTAAGGGGCCCATAACCATGAGGAATTTTAAAGCAAGCTGTGCCAAACTTAAACTTAATTGACTGTTAAGTGGTATTATCATTCATTTTGTTGGAGTTTTCTGTGGTATAGGCACTTAAATTTGGTGGTGGGTTTATATGTGGTTTTGTAAGTGTCAGTTGGTGTATCACAAAATCTCGCTGTCTCATGCTCAGGCCGGGGGATGATGCGGTGTGTGTGAATGATCTGCTGGACCAAGCTGCTGTAGCTCCTCTTGGTTCCTCCCCTCCATCCTCCTCCTCTTCCTCTTGTCCTCCTGTGGAGGTTCCAGCTGTCAGATCGAGCGCCGATCCAGACCCGAGTCCGCCCAACTCGCAAAGCTCCACACACAGCACCAACACACAACCTGCACACACAGCACACACCGCCGCCTCTTCCCCGACCTCTGCGGTGAGTATGTAGGGAGAACTTTCCTTCACAATCACAACTGAGTACTGCTGGGCCTGTTTAGTGTTTGCACTGCTGCAGATCACGGTTGTAGCCAATGTGATTAAAATGTATAATTTTTATAAATTAACCAAATATTTGGACACAACTGGCCAAAAAAAATTCCAGCCACCCCCACACTCTCATATAGTAATGGGCTACTTACACCCATTTCTGCGTATTATTTTGACTTTTAAACAATACACTTTTTAAACACTGTAAAGTTATCTTAAGGTTTGAGATCACTGATTCCACACAACAGAATGATGACAAAACTAAACTTCCTGTGATATTTGAAGCTCCGCTGTCAGCATGTAGACACAGAAGCTTCCAATAAGGTCATACATTTGTATAAGACATACTTTTGTAAAAGCATGGCATGTCATTTAGTTGCTGAGAGTTAATTGGCTTGTCCAGTACACCTGCACACTGATGTTCTTCCACTCAGTTATTCAGCTTAAGTGTAATTCGATCTGTCAGTGTTAATACAGTATGTTTGTCCTTCCTGTAGAGTGTAGAGGAGGGTGGACAGGAGAGCCAGTCAGAACCAGCCGATCAGGTGGCAGCTGTGTCCGGCCCACTCGGCCTGGGTAACGTGTCTTCACTGGACATGACCAACGACGAGGAGCTGCCTACCGACCCCAGTAACTCATCCGACACACAGGAAGAGAGTAAGTACACGTCACTTCTGCAAGTCTGAACTGTGGGTTATTAGGCAATGTGATATAACTGACATGTTACGTGTGCCTCAGACCGCTTAGAACTTATTTAAAGGGCCCATATGTTACATTTCTGGTGTTTGATTGTAAGATCGATGTTTGTAGGTTTACATATCAATAAGTTCTTTATCACTTAGAATTAGTCAGTTTTTCTACTGTGTCTCTAAGACTACTATCTATATAAATTGAGTCAATGTTTGTTTGTTTTCTTAATTGAGCAGTGTAGGTGAAATGTGACAATTACGGTAATGTAATGTGACAATGATGAGTGTGGTAAACCACATAGGGATAATTCATATTTTGATGAGAAAGACTATTATGGCTACAGAAGGGAAACATGAGCAATTGCCAAATGACTAGTGTGACAGTGAATGATTAGCACAAAGAACACACAGTGGGGAACGGAAGTACACTAATTTATCATGTCACCCTGCGTAAAAAGCCACACATGGTGTGTCTATAGCACATAACTATGGTTGGCTTAATAGAAGTAGGAAAACCTCGGCTTTGTCATGAGCAACACCCAGGCTGCGTCCGAAATCGCATACTACATACTAGGTACTACATTTGAATTAGAATGTACTGCTCTGCCGTTAAAACAGTACGTTCTATACAGTATGAATGAGGGCAGTATGAATGGAATTCGGACGTACTGCATCCGCTGTGT
>JBBPDH010228880.1:0-12361 GCA_037974565.1 Clupeocharax schoutedeni | reverse complement strand
GATAGATAGATACATAGATAGATAGATAGATAGATAGATAGATAGATAGATAGATAGATAGATAGATAGATAGATAGTAAGTAACAGCCCTGCTGTTACAGGCACGGCAAGCACTCTTCTATAACAACTCTGATGGTACTTACGCAAACACACGGGACAACACTCTCCATCCAGGAATATTGGACTGGCACAGGCGACTGGAGGACAAGTAATTTGATGACATACGATTTTCGACTCCTACAAACAAAAACAGAAAGGAACAAGGAAGCCTAATCAAGCTCAAACAGAAAAAGGAACAAGGAGGTAAGAGTTAATCATGCTATAAGGATCAAATAAGAAACTGAAACCAAAATAAAGATGCTAGAAGCTAAAACCAATGTTAATGTTAAGCAAACTGTAGAAAACAAGAAGTTCAAGCTAAGTGAGATAAAATAGAGAGATCCCTAAGAGTAAGGCTAATAAACATTAAGCTACAGTATAGAAAAACACAAAACTAAAGCTAATACAGGAAAATAAAGAAGGAACAAGCTAAAGTTAAAGCTAATGTTAATGTTAAACTAGAATAGAGAAAACAAGAAGCTAAAGTTAAATCTAAGCAAGATACAATAAAGAGAGAAACAAGAACCTGAGGGTAAGGTTAATAGCATGAAGCTAAAATATAGAAGACAAGAAGGTAAAGTTTATAATGCTAAACTAGAATACAGAAAACAAGAGAGCAAAAGTTAAGAAAGGAAAAGTAAGAAAGAAACAAGAAGCTAAAGCTAATTAGTGGCACACCAGTATATTTACTGTGTACTTTCCGCTTTTTGCACATCTGGTTAGACCTAAACTACATTTCGTTGCGTTGTACTTGTACATGTGTGAATCTAATCTAATCTAATCTAATATGGAGAACAAGAAGAAGACAGTAAAGTCCAAGCTAATCAAGTTAAAATAAAGCTAGTTAAAATGCTACACGGTCGTCCCCTGTCCTCTCCATATGGGCCTCTTACTTGACAGGTGCACTTGGTACAGCTGTCCACCACCCAGTCCTCCTTGTCTTCGAACAGACGTCCATCTTGCCAGCACATGTGCTTGTCTTTGATGTTCTTCATGTTTCCCAGTGCTTCCTTCATTACTGTGTTTTCCTCCGTCTGACACACAGATAGACAGAGAGACAGGATGGCACAAACATAAGGTCAGGAAATTGACGTTCATTATTACTGCCACTTCCATTGAGAGGGATGCAAACACATGTGCCTAGTTTTAGATCTTACTGGGGCTACTAAGGTCACGATCAGGAGACCACATGGAAAAAATGTAACATCACGGGACCAGAAAACGATGTCTCACAATATTTCCCAAAGACTTTCAAACAACTCAACATCTGAAGAATTGTGGAGACGGAGCTATTTTGGTTTGGTGAACAATCAAATTTACACTTTTCCACTCGTCACAGATGTAATCGATCATCCGAGACATGTTTGAAGTTTAATTTGAGCTTTTTCCAGTTTAGATACATGCTTAAATTTGCTAACAAACACCAGAAGTAAATAGTCCCCCAAACCTTTTCCATAAACATATCACCCTTACTTGTTTCAAAACCACATCCAGCTCTTCTGTAAGGTGGTGCAGACTTAAGTTACACTAAGACTCACCCACTCATTTTCTGTAGGAGATACCTGGAGCCTCTCCTGGGGTCTACGGGCACGAGGCAGGGACTCCAGGCCACCACAGGGCACACACACACACACACACACACTATTCACTCACATCTACCATCAATTTAGAGTCCCCAGTTCACCTGACGCTCATGTCTTTGGACTGTGGGAGAAACCCGAGACCCCTAACCCTGGAGCAGTAAGACTTAATGAGCAATTAAAAATAAAACATTGCATGGGATACGTTTTTCAAAAAGCACCAGGGCTGGAGACAATTGATCTTGGACCATATTCCAGCTTCTGAGGTGGCTTGTAAAAACAGACCCTGTTGTTTGTCGAACCTAAGGCACGCATATGCACGAGAGTTTTGCGGATTAAGATAGAAATGAACTGCATGCGTCTGTGTGTGTGTATATACGTGTGTGTGTGTGTGTGTGTGGTTTAAGCCTTGCGAAACTGCACACCACTTGGTCTGCATGAGCCTCGGGGACCGTCTGTATGCAGCGGCTGATTTTCCCAGAGATCATTGCCCAGACTCCCTCACTGCTGGGAGCCTCCCAAAGGAAGAAAGAGTGTGTGCGTGTGTTTAAGCACAGTCAGACACCAGCTCCCACTCGCAACCGAGGGAACACTTCCTAACCTCCTGATAAAATTAGCCATAAAACCCCCGACTGTCACTGGAAAGTGTTCCATTGGTCTAATTTTAGTTACACTAACTTTACACAAGCTCAGGAAAAAAAGAACCTATTATAATATAATGGTCATTCCAGCCAGAATTACTGGAGTGAAGTTTGATGAATAGCTTTGTTCCTGGTGAAATGCACTTAAAAGTGTCCATGACAACTGAAAAGACTTCTAGGACCTAAAGCTTTGATGCACAGAAAAGGGAATTGTGTGCCAAAGTCAAAATCCAGTATTTTCCAAGCTCCTGTCTGTCAATGACCATAGATAAACATTAATAAAATGAAGAATTTTAAACTACATTTATTTGGATTAGCGTGATGGAAATATAGAGCATTTATCAGGGCTGGGATCACGTATCAGTGTATCAACAATTTTCAATAGTGGCCATGAAATCAATCTTTTTATTGCTTCTTACAAAAGTAAGCTTCAGAGCTCTGAGTCCGTCCTGAAACAGTAACAATAAGAAAAAGCTTTTTTTTTTAAATATTAGTGACTAACTAATCTAAACATCTGTCTGATGAAGATCATTTTAAAGCAATTATTCATTTGTTCTGCTACAGTTCTGATATTATTGTGAATCCTTTGTTTAATAACTAACTCTTTCCACAGTCGCCAGTTTGGAGGTTGGAGGTCAGAAATCATTCACTTCTCCTGTAAAAAAACTATTTTTCAAATCCAGTGTGTATCTGCTGTACCTATAACATACAGGTGGTTCTGATGGACGATCATTTTAACATTTCTGCTAGACTCTCCTTGTACCCTATAGAGCAGAAAACCTGGAGTGTTCCTCTATCAAATCTAGTATAGTATGGCTGCAGGTTCTAGCAACTTTATGTTCTCCAATCTGTTGTAAACAGAAAAAAGACATAAATAGTGACTTACCACTTTCTGCAGGCCATCCATGAGGTTGCCCACCACAATTCGAAGACCCTTGAGCTCCTGGAACATAGAGCTGAGCTCCTCACAGGAGCGCTCGCATGTGTCTGACACGGCCTTCTCCATCTTCTGACCGATGAAGTTAGTGGACATGGCTGGACTGACATCCACAATCTCGGCACTCTCACTAACCACATTCACTTCCTCTGAGAAAGACAAAAGCGTAAATAACATTGATCATTTGTGCACTGAATGACTCGGTATGCATTTCAAATACATTCATGCTGTCTCCTTGCTATATACACAATCGACACTACACTACATGCACAAAAGTATTGGGACACATTTGTTTTTCAGGGTTTGGCTTAGGGCCCTCTCGTCCATATTATAGTCTATGTATTCTGCATATTAATATATAATATGTAGTACTGGGCCGTTAACGAGACTCGTATCGCGCAATAAAAAAATGTCGCCGTTAATCTATTCACAAAGTTGGGTTGGGAGCTGGGTCTATACTATGCAAGCTATGATGACTTTCACCTTGATATTTTAGCGCGATATCCAGAGCGTGCAGATTATCTCTCTCTCTCTCGCTCTCTCTGTCTCTCTCTTGTTCGTGCGATCATCTCTCTCTCTCTGTATCTCTCACTCTCTCTTTGTCTCTCTCTCGCACTCTCTTTCTCCCTCTCTCTTATTCTCTGTCTCTCTCTCCCTCTCTCTGTCTCTCTCTCGCTCTCTCTTACTCTCTCTCCCACTCTCTCTTATTCTCTGTCTCGCTCTCGTTCCTGACTTTTCCGTATTTAAACCTCGGGTTAATATTTACATTTTCTTTAAGGGTAATGTATTAAACTGAGTTCCAAATGAAATGAAAGTGATCTGGGAGAACATTTGGAGGCATATTTATGGTTTACACTGTAAAAACAGTCCTTGGGATTTTGGAGGGGGGGGGGTTAAAAAATTAATCTATGCCCACCTCTAATAATATGACATTACAACACTGGACAGACGCTTTTATCCATATTCGGGACAGTGTTTCCAATAAAGTGTATGAATGATAGGCCAATATAAGAATTCTTTGGTTCTCGTATAGCACTGGTATACATCCCTTTATATAGCATTGGCACGTGTCTCTAGCCAGTCTGGCACATTCATGATTTTCAGAAAATGAGCCATGGAGACCGTCTACTTCCACAGCTTTCCCAAGGATTCATAGAAGGGGATCAGAGTCTTTCCAGCATGCTGTCCAAATCTCCTCTAGTGAGCTGCTGAAAAGCATAAAGTCTGCTTGTGCTTGGCTTTGGTCTAGCGATTCCTTCAGGCTGTTCAGATAAGGGACCAAAACGGAGTACGCTCTTTTTCAATGCCAGCACATGGTTTACAAATGGAGACAGCAAAGGTAGAATTAAGGAACACAGAGAAGATTTGTGGAGAATCTTCCTTGCATCTCCTTCCGCTCGCACTTGAACGTGATGAATGCTCCAAAGAAGCTACGCAGAACTAACATTTCAAGACGAAGCAGGAGTCCCACAGCACGTCCCAGAAATGAATTATACGAAAAGGCAAAGGAATGCTGCCGGTTCGGCCAAGACTTGCATTATCTGCAGCCATTCGGAGGTCATTCGCATAAATTTCTGCAGCTAAATGGAAGACAGGTGACTCTAAATCACAGAGGCAGGTTGGCACCACTCGACGTCCAGAAGTCCCTTCGAAAGTGTGCACGTTTTCCTGAGTCTGCTTGACTCGTTCAAATCTCTAAGGGGCTCGAGGCAGTGAGCGTGTGCATGTGTGTGTTTTGAGGGAAAGAGGACAGGAGTGAGAGAGCACAGCTAGTTGTTTGTATATGTGTGCAGGTGCTGCTCAGAGACAGCTATTCTTGGAAGTCTGTTTATAAGGAGAAGGCTCTGCTAAATATATCCTTAAAACCAAGACGTGTTATTACGCTTTGTAGACTGGACTCAACCGTGCACACGAAACCCGAGGACAAATAGAAATGGGAAAATGTTTTGTACTGCAGGTCACTGAACTTGTATTAAAGAAATCCATTGAAATACAGTATTGCCATTATTGCCTGTTACAAAGTCTGACGTGGCACTGCTAAACTAGGCCACTGGTCAGTCTATGGGCACTTTTCCTAGGTGTCATAACCAAAGTTTAGTCTTTCTTCAGTCTATTGTACAGAGGGGAGCAAAAAGAGACTCTCAGACCAGTGAAAAAGTGAAGAAAGTGAGTGATTTAGTTTCTTGAAACATAAAAACTAAATCCTCTTGGAAGTCACTCGAAACTTCTTGAAGCTCAGCCAACCAACAGCTGCAGCCACCGCAACACATCTCATGAAACATCCTTTCAAGAGTATAATGTGGCTACATCAATTATTCCAAATGACTGATTGCATTTGACATATAGAAAAGAAAAGAAAACAGAAGAAGGGTGTACAATTAAACACTATAGGGATAAAAGTATTGGGACGCCTGACCATAACACCAACAGGGACTTTAATGGCATTGCATTCAAATACAATCTCCGTTCCAGTTCATCCCAAAGGTGTTGGATGGGGTTGAGGTCAGGACTCGCTTTGTGCACTGGGATACAGTCATGCTGGATTAGGTTCTTCCCCAAATAGTGTCCACGAAGTTGGAAGCATGGTGCTGTCCAAAATGTCTTGGGGCAGACCTTCTCCACATCGGTGTCTGACCTCATAAATGCTTTCCAGAATGAAAGGGCACAGAGTCCAAACTCTTGTGATAAGCTTTCCTAGAATAGTGGAAGCTGTTATAGCTGTAAAGGGGAACCAACTCCATATTAAAGTCTATGTGTTTGAATGCAACGTCATGAAATTCCCTGTTGGTGTATAATGGCCATGCGTCCCAATACTTTTATCCATGTAGTGTATGTGCTATTTCGGGGTAGATTTGTTACAAGACTGGATAATCAGATCTTTCTGTATCTGGGCTAGCATTTTCCTACTGATAGCCATGTGATGCTACCTGATATCTATCAAAACCTTTTCAACGAATTGCCTGAACGTTTCGCCATACAATGAAAATGTTCAATTCAAAGCTAGTTATTCAATTAACTTGAGGGCATATGCCACAAGCACACACACATACACTTGAACGCTTAGTGTGCTCCTAGTCCAAAAGTCATAATTTTACATGATGGGAAGCTGAATCCAGGTTATGCTTAGAGAGAAACACAGAATTAAATGGTATTTATTTGGGCATATGGTCCTTCTTGGACTTCTCAGCATGAGAGTGAGAGCAAAAGCCTACAAGGCATTATGCTTAGTGTGAAGGAAGTCTTAGTAGGAAGATTGCCGAAGGCTGCCAATTCATGATCTCATTGCGCGTGCGTGTGTGTGTGTGTGTGTGTGTGTGAATAAGTAGCTGTGCTCCCAACTTGCCACTCTTCGGTCCATTTTGCTTAAAAGTCTGACGCCAGAACACAGCACATATGAATGTAAACATCTGTATCTCCTTTATAACGTGCTCACTGGTTGACCTCAGGCTCATTCACTGACACAACGTGCTTCTCATACACATGTCGTAATGCTAGAAGAAGGCCCTGCTCTACAGGCTTGGTGACCTACTTTGGAAAACGCCAAGGAAGTTCTAAATGAAAATTGAATCCAGTGGCAAACATATCGTCTGACACAAAGCAAATATTATGAACATCTGCAGATCAAATTGCCATGGGGGCCACAGAGGAATTTCACTTGTATTGCTGAAACGGGCTGATGAAAAACGTCGCATCACCAAACACAAACAAATTAATGAGACCAGTAAAACAATGCCAGTGCTTTCATTCATCACCAACTTTCCAGGCTTGTTAAAAACTGAAGCTTAAAACGCTGTTTGTCCTGGTAGTCTGTAGTGCAGCACTGTATCCCTCTGCTTCTCTGACTACAGTACCCAGCATGCACCAAACAAGAACAGTATACAAGCACTGGTGTCAGTCAAGCCTGAATGCTAGCCACGGATTTTTGTGTCTAATAAATATAAGCAAGCTAGTAGTGGCTTAATCTGTTGAGCAGAACTGTAAAGAAAACAGAGATTCTTTCTCTGTCCAGCACAGAACTTGAGGCAAAGTAGAGGCGAGGTAGTAAGATGGCCGGGTAGGTGCTCCTCATTTGACAATTTACACAAAACTTCCAATTAATAAATTAAAACATAAAGACAATTTGGCATAATGTATATGAGGTACTTCTAACCGGACAGAATTGTTTTATTAATTATTGTTAGTAGTTGACAGTGTTCTGGTTGCAGAATCCTTACCTGGCTTGGTGATCTCACAGCCTTTGTTTCTCAGAATGTCCTCCACTGGAGTATCAAAGACGAAGCGAACATTTTGCAGCAAACCCTGTAAATTGAGAGAGGTGTTAGCCCTGTACTTATGTAAAACAACAATAATCTATAATCTAGCTTTCTCCAGATTGCAATTAGTATAACAGGATTTAGGAGTCAGGAGTCTGGATTTAGAAGTCGTTTTTCTAGTAGAGACTCTTGTTTGAGATTTGAGCAGAAACCTTGCAGTCAACTGCGGTCTGTAAACTGGCAAAAAACAGCATCAGGTGCATCGGATGGTGATGAAACAGGCTTGGTGAAGTTTCTATGGGCCTTTAGCGGCTCCATATGTGAAACTGTGGCTTATCGCACCAAGCATGAACGCTGCACTCTACAAGAGTGTAGACTGATGCGGTTTTATCTGATGTTTATCAATGTGTTTCTTTTTACATGATCATTTGTCTCTTTATCCCTTAGAATGCTGTATTAGTTCCTGTGACCATCAACAGGTGAAACTAGATCGTGGACACCCAAACGCTGACCAAAAAAAGTCAGCGTTGTATTAAACCAACGGCTCTTCATTCAGCAGGCTGTGTTTTAACACTACACCACCTAAGGGTGGTGTTAACTCACTATTACCAGGACATTTACGGTTAAGGATGGCTGAAAATTGGTGGAGCAAAGCACTTTCGCCTGAAACGGCTGGGAAAAGCTCACATTCACAGGCTTCTGCATTCACACTAATGAATAACGACGCTTATCTCAGCACTTATCCAGTGTTGGTATACATTAGGTATATTAGTATGTACAATAACAGAATTACATTCTGATTGGCTCTCCTGTATTGTGCTTATTTTAATATGGTAGACCCATCTGGAAGACTCCATATAACATCATAAAAAGACGGGAATAAACTGCTGCAGGCTGGAAAGACAGATAAGTGTATATTTGTTGGTCCCTGTGGCATCCTGAGAAAAATTAATTGTTGTTTTTGCATTTTAGTTTCCGTATAAGGACCAGATGGAACATTAATAAACAGTCATGCAGTTTTACATGTAAAAAATGAAGACACGTTAGTTTTTCCTGATATGGATCGTTAAAATAAGTAAAAAAAATGGAGCATAAAAAAAGTCAAAAAATGAGTGTGGACAGTTAAAGAACCTCCAAAGTAAACATTCTTGCCAAGGTTTTTGCCAAGATCCAATTCAGAAGCCTTTACACTTTAAAGAGAGTGTTTAAGGTAACAGGATACTAAAAGTCTCCAGAACTGGACAATTATGGCTTTTCCTTCTAAAGTAAATATACATAATATGGCCTACAGGTCATTTTACCACTAAGAAGGCTGTCATTATGGAGGGACAGACACGCGTGTCTTACCCTGAAGTGGTTCTCCCTGATAGATCCCTTTGCCACATACATCTTGCTCCCCTCTGCCTGTAGGTGCTCATAGAAAGGCTCATCCAGAATGAAGCTGTCTATGAGGCTGCAGCCCACATAGAGGTGGGCATTCTCCCCATGAATGTGCAGCGTGATGTTCTTCCACAGCGAGTCAGATAGATCCACGTCCTCAAAGGACACCACGTTCTGGGAGCCGTCCACCCAATAGACAAGGTCCAGAGTGTTGGCCCGTCCATTGGACACAATCTCAAACTGCCGTCGCCCATCGGGACCCTCCAGGCCCAGAAGAGTGCCCCGGGACCCCCGGTCCTGACGAATGGAGGCCGCGAACACGAAACCTTCATTGTTCTGGATCTGCTTGAAGATCTGCTGGAGAACCGGGGCACTGACCGGTGGAATGTGGTCGAAGCGGATGAAGCGGTACGCCGGTGAATCCCAGTCATGCCCCTTGAAGAGCTTGGCGCCGATCGTCTTCCGAGTGATGTGGCTGATCTCGAACAGGTCGAAAGCAGAATCGTCTTCCACATGGCCTTCTTGGAGTGGAAAGAATTGAAAAGTTGATCAGTACGGCACACACAGCAAGGTATGCACTGACCGGACAGTTTATTAGGTACTCTGTACTCTGTATCTTGTACATTCGCTCATTAGTCATTTTTATTCAGGTACAAACAAGAATATTAATAATGTCTCAGCAGCAGTGGTCTTATGGTGGTCCCTTTCAATTGATGGAGTAGGTAGGAGGGGGTGATACATTGTGCAGCAGCAGGTGGGCTATGGTCAGTAACAGTGTCTACAGAACGCCGCTGTTAGGAGAGGGGGCTACAACTGCCAATTAATATGTTAGAATATGTTAGATTGTCATAAATTGTCATTTTGTTGGTTTTCAAAGTGAAAGTTCATTAAAAAAAATGTCTGTCTATCTTCTTGCATTACACCATACATAAAGACTTAGAACTCTGGTTCTAGTTCTCCCACTGTTTCCTTTAGTTGTAGTCGGCATGCATAAAAGCGTCTGTCAAATGAAGCTTATGTAACAAGTTATGGCTCACTTTATATATTATGTTAAAAGCAACCCGTTAGTTTGCTCCTGTATTTTTACCTAGAAAATGAACAGAAGGTGTGTTTTAACTAGGGGTTCTCAGACATTTGCACTTTAGCTAAATTGGCAGTTCAGTCTGCATGCCACAGTTTATCACAGATACTCAGACCTGTCACCCCTCTGATAGAGAAGAAAATCAACTCCAGCAAATGCTCCCAGACATTAGTTCATTGAAATAGAAATAATTGATACATAAGTGCCATATCATACATCTCATACATCTTAGACTTAACATGCAAATCAATATGTTTCCAGCTCATATACAACAATCAGATGTGAATCTCACACTACAGTCATAAGCATAATGGAAAAGGTAAAGTATGAAAACAAGTGGAAAATTAGCGCAAAATTTACCTTGAGGTAGTGCAGTGGTGCCTAATAACAGCATGGGCAGCAAAAAAGGAATTCTCCTGAGTATCATATCTCCTTTAAAATGTACAGATTGAAAAGCAAATGTCTTGATTATTAATGCTTGACCACCATCCTTAAACACTACAGGAAAATCATTTCTGCATTATACTACATTAAAGGCCACGCTAGAAGTATGTAATCCAATTAATATTTCAAATAATGGACATAATAAAACTCTTTAAATCGTATATACATATGCATGGAGACAAGTACAGTATATACTTATTTTAACATGCTGGAGGTAAAAGAGCAGTAAAGTACTTATTTACCTGTTAATTGTGCAACCCTGTAAACGGCAGTTTTATCCTCTGAGAAGCAAAAAAGAAAAAATCATATATTCTGCAAATAAATACAGACTTGGGAAGAGAAGTTAAAGTTTAAAAAGCTGGTCGTGTCTCTGTAAACTCCACGCAGCCCTCTAGATCCACACAAGCCGTTCCTTCAGGGGTAATGGACTGAAAGCTCTCTCTCCCCTGTCTTATATATACTTTGGAAAGTGGCTGTCAGTCGTATCTGAACTCGGGGTATGTGGGTCTGTCTGCTCATGGGACTTAATTACATAATTCTGTATCGGTGGCGCAAAACGCGCCGGCATCCCTACCTGTCTGCTGGGGCTCCCTGCCATTTTCCCCCCACCTGTATTCCGCCAAGCTCCGCCCTACGAACTATTGACCAATCATGTCACAGGATGAGAGACTGATTAGCCAATCCGAGCAATCAGCCAGTCTGCTTGGACCTTGAATCTGAAAGATTAGCCAATCCTAGCTCACGAGGCACGATTTTTCGGAATAGGAGTAGGAAAACAAATACCGCCCACTTGTGTCTTCCCAGTCACACTAGCACGGCATAGCTAGTTTCTGAAAGGAGTATGCAGTTTAAAGTGAAGGATTCAGATTAAGGAGGAGGACTTCTCAGGGTAAGCAGTGGTCCACATGGGAGTTGCAAGTCTTAAAGTGATATAAATAGTCTGCAATATTACTACTTAGGTCAATATTGCGTTTCATCATTTAATATTACTACTGATTTTATAATCAGTAGTATTTAAAGTGCATAAGTGTTGGTAGTTTTTCATAGTATTTAGACCAAACATTTCTGTATATAGCATAGTGTATTTTCATATTGAGTTTTTATTTAGATTTTAGATATCATTTATATTACATTGTTCTTGTCTCTGTGTGTATGTGCAGTCATTACATAATCATTTCCTCCAGGATCAATACATTTATCTGATTCTGATTCTAATGATTTTTTTCCATTAACTAGTCAGGTCTAGTCAAGTAGGTTTTATTGTCATTTCAATCACACACACAGTACAGAGTGAACTTCTACTGTCATTTCAAGCCCACACGAAGTACAGAGTGAACTGTACCACACCTATCAACACTGAAGAGTAAAGCCAACGCAATACTGTTTTTATTGTAAACCTGAAGCTAAAGTCAATTTGTCACATATTGAGCACACCACAGGACAGGCCACAGTTTGAAAAGTGTGAAATTCTTTCTCTGTATTTAACTCATTCACCAAGTGAGGCAGAGGGCAGCCTAGAAACACAGCGCCAGCTACCCCAGTGCCAGATAATATGAATATTCACCTGTATAAAGTTGATCTAGGTTATGCTTAGATCTCTCATATAGTGGATTGCACTGCAAATAATCCCTAGTCAGTCATTTAGCTCACTGATGTATGCACTCAGTGATGTAAATGCAACATATGTAGGTGCCATGGATTTCCAAGTCATGAGGTCCTAATGAAGGCCTATAAAAATAGCATAAAAATGGAGAACTGAAAATGAATAGAATATAATCAAGTGTAAGTTATTATATAACTAGGGCTGGGAAGTTAACGCGTTAATTAGATTAATTAATCACAGAAAAAAATAACACGTTAATATTTTTTACGCAATTAACGTGTATAGACATGTGACGTTACACTTTGTAGAACTGCAGCCAGATACTCTTGGGTAGAGCTGGATA
>JBBPDH010228839.1:0-12365 GCA_037974565.1 Clupeocharax schoutedeni | reverse complement strand
TCAAAATAATGACTGAATCTCCACCCGTCGAAACGAGCTTTCTGTTGCTGGGAACCTTCCTCCGATGCCGCTCTGCCGGCTGTCGACCAATCGGTGATGGTAAATGATACCTCGTGCCAAACCCAGACCAGTCACTGTTCAATTCACGCCCCCATACCCCCTCCCTTCTGTTCTCTGTGTTGTGTGCTGTGTGTGTGATGAAGGTGCTACTTTCAAATGTAACGCAAGTAACTAGCTCGGGAAAACTGTAATAATATTACCATTTGCAGACGAGTAATGCCATACACTACTTACACCCAACACAGATGACAATACAGACACCTCTCTCTCTCTCTCTTTCTCTCTCTCTCTCTCTCTCTCTCTCTCTCTCTCTCTGCAGTTGTACATCAAAACACTAGTATAAGGTACTCAGTAAAACACTACAAATTATAATCAAACTACTCTACATCTGTAACCTGTCACAGTCATACCTGTGAGCTCATGAACTGGGACAGTTCCTGCCTGCGACCACCAGGGGAACATCTGCCCATGGACTTCCTATTATGTCTGCCCAGCTGTATATAATCCTTGTTAATCACTCCTCTCACATGTAACCTGTCCATCTCACTCTGTATCCCCATTGGTTCATGTTCTGTTCCCTCTGTACTTATAGTTGCCTTCTCCTTGTGTCCCTCACATCAACATACCCTCATACTACCTTTCTTAGCTACCCTGTCCTGTTGTCTGACTAGTCGTTGTTATAGTGCCCTCTCTCTGTTTTGTCCTGTTCCCTGGTGTTAATAAAACCATTCTCTGTTAAAGTATGGAAGTCTGCACTGGTGCTTACATCTCCCACTCACCTCTGACAGGACCGGATCGTGACATAACCAAAAATGGAAAACAAGGTATCTGAGGCTTATTAGATTAGATTAGATTAGATTCAACTTTATTGTCATTACACATGTACAAGTACAAGGCGAAATGCAGTTTTGGTCTAACCAGAAGTGCAATAAGCAGCAAATACAGGATAAAGGTATAAGTCATAAGTGCACATAAGGTTATATGTACAAGTAGTTATTAATTTCACCTTACACTGAAAATTGGAAAAAGAAACAAGGAGATCTCACACAGATTATTCGTTAAAAAGCAACACTACTTTGTAGTTATAGAAACATTGTTGAATGAACTGAAAGGTGAAAAGATCCTCCATGTGCAGTTTGTAGGAGCACCAGTCTTTGCATTTATTCCTCTTCTCTCTGTTAGATACACTGCAGCGTTTTCTCTAATTTAGCTTAGTATTTAGAAACAAACACTCCCTTTCTAAAAGTAATTCAAGATTCAAGATGCTTTATTTGTCACATGCAAGTACAACACACAGTGAAATGTATCCTGAACCGCTCCTATTACTGACTATGCAAGCATTAAAAACAATAGTGAATTCTACATTAAAATTAAAATTAGGGTTAAGATTAGGATTTACTTTATCATTTCTAAGTAATGGCCTCAAGTGCTTTGTGTTCTATGATTCTGTCCTCCCAGCCTAAAGGGGGCACTCTATGGATTTGCCAGCCATTCTTTAATAATAGAGGAAGCCAAAGCTAGGTCAAGGGGGCTAAAAGACTGGTTGAAGTCTGTTGGTGAGTTGGTGGGAAGTCTTGGTGTTCTGGTGCGAGTGTGTTGTTTTGTGTTTACTTGTATATATTTAAACAGTTCTCTGACAGGGAAGCCGGCAACAATTTTCAGTGCCTGAAACCGGGCACTGAAATGTACATTCTATTAACCATTAATCCACTGATGAGCCTTCAGTGGGAGCTTGCTTGACTTAGACTTCTGCTCAACGTCGCAACAAGACATCAGGCTTGCAACAGGCATATCTCCAGCCTTTATAATGATAAAGTTTTAACACTTGATAAGAACATTGCACAATATTGCACATGGGAGACTGCTGCACATCACAACAAAGTAATGCAAGAATAAAATATTCCTTCACATAATAATTATTTAACCTGGAATATATTTATGTTTGTTTGATTAATGTATTTGTGTTTGATATAGATAATGTTAATATATGTTTTATTTATTTCAAGTTCTCCTAATTTTATTCTAATACTGATTGATACCCAAATAACTTACACTTAAATACAACCTTCATAACTCAAACATTAATATTATGCTCTTTAGAAATCAAACACTCATTTACATTTTCCAACATTTACATTCTTTTTTATATGCACACTTTACATTTGTTTCTTTTTCATTTGGACACAGTTGTAACTTAATTAACAATAACCAATTACAATGGTTACAACATCACAATTGGTTACAAATGACAGTTTAATTATTACCGAACATAAACCAATGTCTACACACACACACACACGCACACACACACACACACACACACACACATGCACGCACACAAAACAGGTATGGAGGAAAAGCTAATCTTAAAAGTCTCTGAGTGTCCAGAATCTACAGCCCACAGCATATTCTCTCTTGGTGCTAACAGAGCTAGTGCTAATGCTAACTCTGTTATCCGGGACAGGAGAGTTTAGAAAACCATGCCTATTTTGCGCTGAGCCCCGCGGCAAGCGCGGCGCGTTCTTGCTGTTTTTTGAGAGGAAGCGCAAAGCCTCGCGGCGAGCACAGCGTGTGCCCGCGTTCGGTCTGAAAGTGATGCTAATGAGTGAATCTACCGGCGTATAGTGACTCGCAGATCCAGAGTGACTCAGAGGGAGCCAAATCCGAAAAAGGATCCGAGTATCCCAGCTCTACCCAAGAGTATCTGGCTGCAAGTGTAACGTCACATGTCAATATGCGTTAATTGCATTAAAAATATTAACGCATTATTTTTTTCTGTGATTAATTCATGTAATTAACACATTAAATTCCCAGCCCTAGTTATTAAATAATCATGAAAAACATAAATATAACTCTGATTATAAAAATGCACTATATCAAACACTATTATGCAGACAGAACTGAGTTCTAAAGAGGGGTTCTGATGTTCTAAGAGGACAGAATTTCAGTTCAGCAGCTGAAAAAGTAGAGAATGGCTGTACAGAATGGTTTACTGGGTTTAATCTGAACCAGTTTGTGGAATCAGATTAGTTCAGTTTAATCAAAAAGAAGAAGCTCCATGTGAAGGGCTTATTCCAAAAGGCCACTTTCCGGAATATTCACTTTTATTCATGTATTTTTATTCATATATGTCAAGGAAAGGATCTGTCTGCCCTATGAAGATTCACTACTGGTGCTTCTATTCAGCCTTCAGGAACTCTTCTTTTTTCTTTATACGCTCTGATATATTATCATTGTATGGTTTCCTCTACCACTGTTATGCAGATGATCCAAAAGCCACCCTCCAAAGCATTGGAGTGAAGGAGCTGAACACAGAACTGTCTGACTGATGTGTGAAGGGAAGGTGAGATCACCTGAGAACCTGCAGAGTCACCAGCCGTCCAGCCAGCCCAGAACCAAACAGCAGGAGACACAGACCATCAGACAGGAGAGAGTTTAACATCTCCATTTTACCATCACAGCACAACTCACACACACACACACACACACACACACACACACACACACACATAGAGACTTTACACATCACAACACAACTCACACACACACATATAGAGACTTTAAACAGAATATTTTTACAAAACAGCACTTTCTCACCTGTGACTCGTCTTCTTTCCTGAAAGAAGAACAGAAACCGTATCTGTTCTTCACTCTGATGCATGTTTAAAGACTCTGGATTCTGGAATGCAGGAAATTTAACTCTATTGTTTCTTACTTGCATCTTTCATAGACTCTGAGATTCAATAAATACACTGTGTGTGGAGCACACCCAGCTTGTTTGGGTATGGGAGCAGAAATGTAATGTATGATAAGGTGAGGGGATAAGTAAAGGTCTGGAGCTTATCCCAGTAGTTATAGGAGTGGCAGGCAGAGGAGTAGTTAAACAGGTCATCAGTCCAACACAGGACACACACACACACACACACACACACACAGAGCATCTCTTGTTCACCGCATATCTTTGGACTGTAGGAGGAAACGGCAGTCAACAGTACCTACAGTACAAGTTTGAAGGAATACAATACAGGCGGTATTCGAGATGACTGGTTGTTATGATTTCATGATTTAACTGAATTGAATTTGAACTGATACAACAAATTCCTTTCAACACTAATATTTTTTTACCAAACTGTTGTTTAGATTTATCTCATGAATAAATCAGAGTTTAATTAACAGCAACAGCCACACACGTTGCCACAGATCTCCACACTAAGAGAGAGAGTTTAAAAGAAAACACATCCACACCAACTTTCACATATAGTTTCAACATAAAATGTAAATATAATTCTCATTTATGGACGTATAATAAGGTACTGGTGCTCATTTCATCCTCTGGATTGACGGGCAGCTCTGCTGAAGAAGGAAAATCTGGAAAGAAAGTGGGAGAAGATTAATTACTGATGCCCCAGCTGCCTTGTTTTCTGAATCTCCAGGTTCTAAAGGTCAGGACGAGTCAGAAACTCACAGGGTGTGGTGGGTTTGGTGGTCTCACTATGAAGCCTGGGAGCTGCAGGAGAAGCTGTCTGGGGAGCTGCAAGAGAAGCTGTCTGAGACTGAATTATTGATGGCACCGGTGAGGATGGCTGCCGTCGCTCTGTGTCCTCCCACTCTCTGTGTTTTTCTTATGTTTAAATACATTTTTTAACATTTGCATTTTTGAAATACGCACTTTACATATTTTGTCTTTCGCCTTTGGACACAGAGGTAGCCTTTTCTTTGAAAGACTGCTAGAGAGGCTGATAAACAGAAATAGCAGGACGGCTAATTGCTAAATCTGTATAAGATAAAATTATACACCACAATATGTAAATGCAAAAATATGGACCACAGCAAAAATGTTCAGTTTCTCGGGTTCTGTGTTTTATAGGTGCAAAAACAGAACAGCTTTGCCTTCATTTTTTAAGAACTGCTGACAATATTTCTCCTAATTTCTAAATTTAAATATTGTTCTTTAAACAATAATTTTAAGGGAAATGACAAAAAAATCAACATTAGAGAAATGATGCAGCGGTTACAGAACTTGAATAATTCAAAGAAAACAAATCTCTTGTTCTGTAACAATCAGGTTCTCCATCAAACACTCAGTTCCATCATGCAAGCAGAACTCTAAAAGGCTCTGAAATGCTCAATATTATGATCTACTTTGAAAGGAAACAAGTTCATCATAAATTATATTCTATATATATTATATTATATTCTGTATAAAATTAATAATGCCTTTAATAGAGAAATAAAAATCTGTGATTCAATATAAACTGCTCTTTTTAAACCTCTCATTGTTACAAGTGCAGAAACATACAGTTTACTAGAAGAACCTGAGCTTTAAAATGTTTCTAAGAGTTCAAGTTTTGTAAGAAAACCTGTTACTCACTGGTTATTTGGCCTTTAGTGGTGATGGAGTGTGTAGAGGGAACAGGAGAAGCTGCAGAGTGGATTATACAGTTTATTATAAACTGTTTCATATGAAGGATCTGACCTGCAGTAGATTTCTGCTCAGTGGTTGGTGGGTGCCGTGGTAGAGGACGAAACTCTACACAAAAGAATCACCAATAAATAAAGATAAAATGTGGATTGTTGTATTAATGCCCGTACATACAAATACCAAGCAAACATTAGGAATACATGAAGTAATGCATTTATGAAGTTATATACTTACGGGACAGATCATATTTGTCACTCATTGGAGAGCGGATAGTCGTGAGAGAGTTTAGTGAATAATCACAGCTCACTTCACGACTCCTAACTGACTGAAGACGATTCAACAGATCAGTTTTAGATGCTGTAAACCTGCAGATCCACTGCCCAGATCTCCGTCTTTGAGATTCTCCTGTTAGGAACAGCAGGTGTCCGGTGTAGAGACGACAACTAAAACCAGCTCTTTCTGACTCTGACAGAGTAACTTCACAAACAAGACTGAACTCTTTAAGCTGACTCTCATATTCCACACTCAGTGCTGGTTTCTTTCCTGCAGAGGAAATAAAAAAACATAAAGAACACTTTGTCATGAGAGAACAAACCCATTTATTTAAGGTCATTTAGTAAAACAGAAAGAGAATAATTAAAGAAACTATTATTAATCAATAACAGTCTGTGGCTCCTGATTCACTGTTTGACACGAAGTCCAGCATCACAATGTTTATGGTTTTAAATGCAGAAAACACCAGAGAGCTATACTTAAAAGCTGTTTATAATGTAATGTAAAGTTGGTGTTAAAACACTGATATTACAATAAATACAAATTACATTAGTACAGTAAACAGTGGTTTTATGTGGCAAAGTTTGGCTTAATCATTTCCAGACCTCTTTCTTCATAGAAGCCCAATATTAGCTCCAGCAGAGACCTGGGTTTGCTCTTTTCATTTCATTTGATTAAATTAAGTGCATTGCTAAAGGAATTGTATGAATCCACACGGGGCGGACTGGCAATCTGCACATTCTGGAGGAGTCCAGAACGGCCGAGATGCACTTAACAAGTCCACACGTCTGCTGGAGGAACCACGGCCGAGCTGGTGAGGAAAGTCCAGGGCCGTATTTTTGTTTCAATCCGCCCCTGAATCCACACAATGACTGGAGTCAAACAACAGAAATCTAGAATCAAACCTTTTTCTTAGAAAAATATCTTGATACTCATTATTGTTGTGTTATTTGTGTGCATTTATTCTAATGTTCACTTCATGCTGGCAGAAAGAAACCCACTGCTCATACAAACAGCTTCCAACAAGTACTGTAGGTGCCTAAGACTGTTGCACACTACTGTACAGTACTGTACTGGACTTCATTAGTATAATGAAAAATACATTATTTGTATGCTGGTAGCCTAGTGGTTAAGGCATTCGCCCTGCAATCAGAAAGTCCAGGTTCGTTTCCCAAGAGCGCTAGGCACCGCTCAGTTACCCTGAGCAAGGTACCGTCCCCACACACTGCTCCCCGAGCGCTGTGTTCATGGCTGCCCCCTGTTTCACTTGGTGAATGGGTTAAATACAGAGGAAGAATTTCGTGCTGTTCATGACAAATGGTCACTCTCACTAATACACACTGATATCAGCAGCTTACCCAGGACTGGAACTGGAGGAGAGTGAGGGGAACTGTGATCAACTCCTGATTCCCTCACATAGTAGTAACAAATAACTCTGACTGGTTCAGGAGAACTGGAGCTGTGTCCTGTCCACATGTTCAGTTCAGATTCAGTGAGTGAGAGCCGACAGGATGAGGAGACTTTTATATTTGTCTTCTGTCCCTCTGGGTAAAATAAACACTGAGACATTTGAACATATGAAGCCACACAGTCCAGCTGTACTGAACCGGACTCTGCAGGAGACACCAGGAGCTGAGGCTGAGGAACATCTGCAACATACAGAACCACCATCAAACACTGGATACACACTTAATACACACTGGATACACACTTAATACACACTGGATACACATTGGATACACAATTAATACACACAGAATACACACTAGATACACATTGAATACACACTGAATACAAACTGAATATAAACTGGATACACACTAAATATAACAACTGATTGTAACATTTTGCACCAAAACCAACGCAAAACATTTTTTACTCCAAAAATCAATCTAAAGCAATAGAAATAAATTGGTCACTGAGACTCACTCTGAGGATGGACGTCCACAATCAGATGGAAGCAGAGGAAGATGAACAGCGCCATTTCACTCTTGAAGTTCACTCACCAGCTGAAGTGAGAAACTCATCTCACACACTTCACTGAGCAACAAGAAAACCACACGTGTTCACTTCTAGTATGAGAGGAGATTACAGGTGAAGACTGACACAACAGGAGCTCTTTAAAAATAAGAGGGCAGCTTTAAAAATAAAGTTATATGCCTTGATTAGACCATTCCATGTGTCTGTGTAATTGCTTTAGTGGTTTTAACACACTCAGTCACTTTACAGATAACATTGATGTAAAAATGTATAAAATGCACAATTTTCTAAGATTGTACATCAGCATGATATTATTAATGAAGCTTTTAGATTCACTTTAGGAAGAACTCAAACGGCACTCCAGGTCTGTGATCTACACCTACTGAGCAATATTACAGACATAAACATTATTTCTTTTTAAGTGACGCAAAAAGTAATCAGCTCATGTGAATCATTAAAATGAATTTAGCATGAAAATCATTCAGGTATCAATCATTCCGGACAGCGTCCAGCACCGCAGGACATCTCTTCATTCTGGAAGCTGCTCCTGGGGAGACAGGGTATAGACCACTGCAGTGTAAAAATGGAAGAAGAGGAGGATGAATGAGGCAATTTTAGTCTCACCAGGTGAAGTGATAGTACTGATACACTCACACAATTCAGAGAGCATCAGGAAAACAACATTCACAAAATTCATATATCTGGTCAGTTATTCCCTTTGTGTCCTAAACTAAAGTCAGGTTTAATATGTGAGCATTAACTATAAGCATGTACCATAACCTGACATAATTTCCCATTTTTATAGATTACAGTGCAAAAGAGCTTATAATATAAAACTAGGAAAATTTCAGATAAATGTATAAACTGGTTATAATGTGATGTTGAACACTGAAAAGTAAGTTAATTAGTGTTAGGAATTAATTATATATATATATATGAATTTTGTTATCTTTTGATTTGCTGCTTTGACAGATTTTCAATGTTTTAAACTACTTTGCTTTAAAGCTGAGAAAAAATCTGCTAAATAAAAATATGAAAGGTGGAAATATGTCGGAGGCCAAACCACAAGAGCAGTGAAAGAGCATGAGACAGAAGAAACAGCAAAACTACAGACCACAGAAAAGAGCTGTACACAGAAGACTGTTGTATGTGCATTTATATATATATATATATATTCAGCATCTCTTTCTCTGCATGCAGCTTAGCCACTGCATAGGCAAATGTAACCGCATGAGAAAAAAATATGCCATTCGTTTCTACACAATGGTAACGTCTGTATGATACCACAAACGCTCGTCTGCAGCAGCATAGCAATGTCAAACACAGTGCAGTTTTTAAGTCATTGCCTTTTAATCACTATACTTATATATTTAGTGATATACAGACTCCTCTGAAAGAAAGTCCTTTGACTATATTTACACCAGTCCCACCTGTTCAGCATAAGGCAAACTGACATAGTGATGCTCTTTTCCTCAATTAATTATTTCTTGTCAAAAAAAATATTTTGCTCAAATATTTCAAAGGCGTACTGGAGGTCAGCAGGGTGGCTGAGGTTCAGTGCATACATCATTCCAAAGAACATAACAATAGCTAATGCTACATTATCAGGATAATGCAACACAATAATGCCTTCAATCACAATTCCAATGTCATGTGGTTCATGACCTGAAGCTTGCTCTTAAAGAACAAAATTCCCAACAGTATTTGGGAATTATGTAGTATGTATTCAGTTGCCACATCTTCATCCATGGCCTGTTTAAACAGACAAAGGTAGGTTAAAAAAGGCCTATTAACCAAACCGTAACAAGAAAAGAATATAGGACACTGGGCAGGGATACTGACCTTATAGACCTAGACAATTTTAGGTGAAAGTTACAATGAAGGCAGGCTCCGCTGTCCCTGCAGCAGGACTCAAAGGAGAAGGGTATCTTTCGTCCCCAGGGCGGTCCAGCTCCTTAATTCCAAACCAATTCAGTATAGCCACCAGTATAGCCACCTTCAGCTAACCATGAGCTGCACCATCTCAATATGTTTATATCCTGTTATTATAGGTTTTACTAATGGACTTTCCGAACTTTAAACTTTTAGCAGTTTGGGAAGACTTTATGAAATGCATTCTACTTTTTTCCTAGTGTGCTTTCTGTATGTTCTTAGTGAGTGTGAAGTGTGATGTTGTGCCTTTTAAATTGCTCCACATGGATGAATAAAGTGAATGAACTAAAATTAAGAATATGAATCAATTTTTTTCTGCTGATATTTAAATCGCACAAACACTGTTGTGGCCGCCATACTGCCTTTGAACATTGTAACAGCTGGGAGCTGGGCAACTGGCTTCTCCTCATATGGGTCGTTGTGGTGGTTTAGGGCCTTTTCCAGTCTCCCTCCATAAAAGGTGCAGTGGAAGCTAGGCTAGGCTACCCAGAACATATTTGATTGTGATATGCATATATAACACCAAAGTAAAATTTTTCTACATTCAGTAAAATTAGGACTCTTTCCGAAAGTTTGTAAAGCAAGAAAAGTAAATGAATGCCAGTCTTTTGCTATTTTGTATTGTTGATGTAGCCACACACATCACAATCGCAATCTGTAGCCAAATTATCACAGTACAATTTGTCCATATTGTGCAGCCCCCACTGCTTTTAAAGACATTTAATTGATAGTTAGGTGAACAGGAACTTTAAAGTCTACATACAGGTCTCTGTGGGCTTGCAGGTTTATGGTTCCAAGAACTCTTTCCTACATCTGCCTTTCATTATAAATTGTGGGGAATCAGACGCATGTTTGACTGAGTTAAGAGAAAATGAAACAGCAGTGAGTTGTTGAAAGGTAAATTCTGTACTGTTTGTAGCAGAGTTAAATCTAACAAAAATGTCACAACTTAGGCATTCATTTATTCAAGTGTGCTACAAAAGTAAAGGGAATTTTTTTATATCGGATAATCTCTTATAATCGGATAAGCTCTTTCATCACACTTAATGCTTAAATCTGCTGTCGTCAATCCAGATGTATTTTCATGGTATTTTTGAAGCTTAATAGTTTCCCTGTCCACCCCAATGAAGGAGCTGTTGCTGGGAATGTAAAAGTTCATGCAGATTGTGTGGAGACAGATACTGGAGTCGTCCTTGTCTTGCACTAACACACTGATTAACTAGCTGTCATACATGCACTGCTACATATTCTTTTATCTTAACGAAATGGTAAAACCAAGACCATGATGACATCCGTTCTCGTCCAACCAGACGCTTGCACCGTAGTTTTGGAGTTTGAGAGTTTCGCTGGCCGTCACAATGAAGGACCTGTCGCTGGGAATGCGGAAGTTCATGCAGATATTCCGGGGGCAAATCTTGCGCTTGTGTTTGTCTTCCACAAACACGCTGACATACAGTTCTCCTTCGTTGACGATCTTGACATAATCTCTTGGGGGAACTTGGATGTAGCGCACGCGCGAGTCGGGCCTGTAGGTCATTTTGCTGCTGGCGCTTACTGTCGCAGATTGGTTCCAGTTGACAGCTCCAGACACAGTGATCACAAGCTCCTCTAGTCTCATCTGATCCGTTGTATAGTAGACCCTCACGTTCTTGTTCGTCGCATTGGCCACATGCGTGGCCGAAGAAGCAGCAGCCCCCATTTCCCGATATATCAGACAAGGACCTGGAGTGAAACAATTCAGGAACAAAATTACTGTGTGAATTTGCTTTTCCTTTCAAGAAACCTTATAAAGGACAGTGTGGAGCTCAGCTGTCCCTCATACCTATCGCAGAAGAAACCAGAGGGCAGCATCTTCCTGTGTGTTTGTGTGTATATATATATGTATTTTTATTAAAAATATAATATATATATATATGGTTACTGTTACATATTCTTTCATCTTATAAAGGAAACCAGTTTTTAACAAGAACACATATCTTCAATGTATGATGGACAAGTGCAGTAAAAATCTGTGGTCTACACACACACACACACACACACACACACACACACACACACACACGAATGATGATATGAACAATGCTTATGCTCATAAGTAAATTCCAGGTGAAGTTTCAATACTTGTCTGCATAAGTCTGTGCTGCTTAAAAACAGTAAAAAGCGCTCCTTAAGCACCCCTAGACAAAATTGGGGGGTGGCAACAGCTTATGGTATCTGAGAATAATCTCTGCTCAGCAAAAAACTTGCTAGCTGTGTTAACCTGTCCCACTACCATGTTTTACTGTACTTCAGACAAATATTTCACCCACAAGAGTGAAAATATGACCTCAAATGAGCTAAACCAGTGCTCACGGGCAGATCATTTTCAATAAACTGATTCTTTTTTATAAACCACAACATCATTCATTCATTTAATTTTTGTTACCGAGGGGTCGCAGGTACCCAGAGTCTGTCCCAGCGCCAGTGGGCGTGAGGTGTCTTGTCTCACATTGTCCGGCAGTGATATTAGAATAGTGTAGATTTATGTACAATGTTTTCTGCTAAAAAAATATTATTTTATTTATATGTAGACTTTTATTTATATGTAGACTGTTTCATTAATTACACATATTTAATCGTCTGTGTTATTACAAATAATTGAACATAAAGCTACATTTCCATCAAAGCGGGGAGGGAGATCCACATTTTTGACATATGC
>JBBPDH010228830.1:0-12367 GCA_037974565.1 Clupeocharax schoutedeni | reverse complement strand
ACACACACACACAAACACACACACACACACACACACACACACACACACACACACACACACACACACACACACACAAATACCTTTTTGGGATCCATGTTAAATTTCTTTCGACCCATGGCCACCTGTTTATTCCTCTGCATGTTTTTCCTGTAAACATAAAGGCATGAGGGCAGTGTCAGTGATACATTTCTTGAATTCACTGTAAGTCATAGAGTCACCGATCAGGCCGATCAGGCCAAAAATCTGCCGTTTCCGATCGGTGGCCGATCGATCAGTGCATCCCTATTAAAAACAGCTAATAAAGGCACAAGAAGTTGTAGTAAAATACTACAATGATACATGATTTAACTGTACACAAAAATCCACCGAAAGAAACTACACTTCCCACCTAGAAGGTGCAGAGAATTATAAGCAATCCTTTAACTTGCACTTGACCTTCTTGATATTTTTGGGAAACCTTGATATTTTTGAGTATCATCACAATCTAAGTTTTCACATCTATATTGGTCTAATGTAGTGCTGTCAGAATACTAATATTGATATTGCGTAGTATGACAATGCCTAATACCAAACAATAGGGACAGATTTACTGAGGTTATAAAGAAAAAAAAGCACTGAACTTTCGAAATTTGTGCAGTCTAGTCTAGTCTATGTACAAGTAATAAGGGACAACTGTCATTTCAATAGCGATATGAATTTGATATCTTAATTTAACTACACAATTAAGAGATTATAAGACACTCCCATGATGATCAGATAGATTAATATGTTTCTTTAGATGCTGAATTAGGAGAGTATAGGTAGTAAAGGCATGTCCTCATCAGACAGTCCATCACACACACCCCATCGACACCAACTGCTCCCCTTCTCTTCAAAACAGCCTTGTATAATTCATCAGCAGTCCGTCACATAGGGGTAACGTCATTAAACTTTTATGCAGGGGTGTGAGTGGGTATTTGTCTGTGTCTGTGATCTCTGTATGAATGTGTCTCCAAGCGTGCGTGTGTGTATGCATGAGAGACAGACAGCAGACAGTAGTTTCAGCTGGTCATTACTGTTTAATGGAGAGAGAAAGTTAATGGCTCATGTCTGTCTGTGCACAACAGAGTCACTGGGTGCCACACAAAAAACAATGTTCTATGCACACTCACTCTATCCCGGACACACACAAGCACAAACAAAACACACACTGACCTTTCTTCAGTGGAGCCCAGGTTCTCAATCTCATTTGTCACCTCTGCTATCTCATCCCTCAGCCGCTAAAAAAAGAGAAAAAAGGACAAAAGGGGATAAATGAACCAAAATGAGGTACAGCAAACATGGGACTATACAAAGCCCAGATTTTCCTCAATTTATTTAAAGACCATTAAAGAATAATACAGAGCAAATCTGTAATCATTGTGTTGATTGAATATAGGTAGTCAGACTTATTTAGACAAAGAAAAGGTGAATGGGTGGTGGAGGAAAGAAAAAGAAAACAAGTATAGAAAAGAATACTAGGAGGAGACAGATTTTGTGATGGCCACAGAGATACTGAGAGTTAAAAAATCCTTTCATCTGAAGGCGAGACAGTAGTGGACAGTAAGGGGGGGCTGGTGGAGATGGGGGGGTGGCTTTCCACCCATCATCTGCCAGTCATCTTCTAGGTCAACAAGTCGGCCTTTGATTTGACGCACAAATGCACACAGTCTGCTGTGGTGGGTTTTCATCCACAATGTCCAGCAACAGGTAAGAACACCAAAAACAATGCATCTGGGGAAAGAACTGAATTATGTATAACTGTGTTTACAGTTTGTGCTGCTGCGTGTTCTGGAGAGTTCATGCGATACATGTGATACTGTAATGTTATAGTGGTGCTGTGGCAGAGGCGAAGTGAGTGGAAATGTTATAAGGCATAATGGTAATTTTATACAATTAGTCAAACTAGATGATTATTAACTGATTAAATAAATGATCTAATATTAGCGAACCAGTTGCAATGTTTGTCTGGGTAAACTATTTGGCCCATAATTACACAGTCTATATTAGAAATCCACAATCAAGCAGCTGAGGCCCAGAGCAATGGTGCTCATATCATGAATCCACCAAGAATACACACACATACACAGACACACCCACTTCCAGTGTCTCATGCATTAGGAGTTCGTTTCTCTTGAGCATTACACCTAGTGAGGTCAAACTAGCACCCTCTTAACACCTGACCCAGTTATTGCCAACCTCTTCCCCTCCTCCTGTGTGTGTGTGTGTGTGTGTGTGAGAGAGACATCGGGGTCAGGTAGTAGACACCAGGATCTTATGCACCACAAAACCCAGTAAAAGCATAAATGTGATCATAAAGGCTTTTCTTCCAAATAGAGGAGGACATGGACCGAATTACAGTGTGTGCAGTGTGTGTGTGTGTGTGTGTGTGTGTGTGTGTGTGTGTGTGTGTGTGTGCGCCCACATATTTATAGAATAACTGTAGGTTTCAAAGAACAATCGAACCAATAATTTGGGTGTGAAATATTTGGGTGTTCCTTGTAAAATAATTTTTTTTTTAACTTTTTTTTCTCCTTCAAATAAGTATATGTCCTACACACATTCATGGACATTTTACTATACAATTAATATTCATTTGCTGATCGTCGGAAGGAAAAAATCCTTAAATGTGGACTGTGCAAAAGTTATGGCACGTATTACGTTTTACCCTCATAGGCTGCATTGCGAACAATGAAAAAAGCAATATCTCCCAAATGGACACATTTCATTTCATTTACATTTGTGCCTGGAGTACAAATATCTGATAAGAGCCTTGTCAAAAGGGAGAAATAACAAATTTCTGGCACATAACTTACAGACAGAAAGACAAATAGGACAAATAAAAGGAAATAATATTTCAGGGCTGCTGGTGCTGAAGTAACATGAACTGTTCCGTGTTAGATTTGCTTTGTAGTGATGGTCAAACCCAGAATTGTTTCCACGTGTTTCCATGTCTCCAACATTTTCAGCTCTATCTTCTACAGAATGTCCCAGCATTTTTTCCTCACTTTCCTGCCAGACAGGTTCTTGTTACAGGTCAATGAAAAGCGGTTTTAACATGAATTCAACCCACAATACAACATCCTGGACTATAAAACACACGTCCAGGAAAGTCACAGCAAACCTAAAAACTAGGGATGCACCGATTGCAATTTTCTTGGCCGATTCCGATTAGCGATTTTTTTTGTAAATGTGATCTGCCGATACCGATTTTTCCGATACCGATTTTTTCCCAGGTAACAGAAAATTAGAGCTGCTGCATGTAGTCAACGACAACGACACAAAAAAATGGGTTTCAACTTTTTTTATGTAACGTGGTAGTTACTTTCCCTGTTTACTTTTATAATAGTGACATATGATAGTGGCAGCTCTACAGCAAATACAAACTTTAATTTTCTTTAATATAAAGCTTATTTTTCATAACAAATTTTCTTTACAAATGTAAATAAATAAAATGTAATACATAAATAAACAAATAAACCCCCCCAAAAAAGATCGGTTTGAAATCGGATCTCCGATTAGGCCGATCAGGCCAAAAATCATCCATTTCCGATCACTGGCCGATCGATCGGTGCATCCCTACTAAAAACCTCAACCTCAATCTTAAGCATCAAGCTTAAACGTGCTAATACAGCAGGCATGAATATCCATCGGAAAACACATGAACCCTTCTTATAATAGTAGTATTAATTATAATAGTAATAGTAGTAGTAATTATAATAATAATAATATTTTTTACACATCTCTCAAATTCAAGGATGTGAACCAAAGCATGCAAAAACTTAATGCATGAAAGCTGGCACGTGTTTTGGCATTTAAACATTTTACCCAACAATGGTGCAACAACGCACTGAAATATTATAATATGACAATACAACCGTGACAATATGCAAGTAAGCATTCTATTACTTTGATGTAACTGCTTTGTGTGAAGAGTTCAACCGTTGCCAATCAATAACCCAGCCAGCACAGTCAGTCATATCCGCCCCCACTGCCAGTATTATTAGCAAATGTTGCCATAACTCAGTAGTAACTGAATTGTGAACTCAAAAGTAGTCACAGGAGTGTATTGTAAAATTTTACTGCTTGAAAAAAATCAATCTTAGATTGTCAGTCTTAATGACTGAATTATGAATGTACTGACCTTTGTGTAGGGCTGGGCGATTGGGCCTAAAATCAAAATCTCGATTAATTTTAACTCGATTACGATTAATGAACGATTATTTGATCGATTTGGTTTTTTGCCCTCATAGTTCACTGGCAAGTCGCTCAGTTGTCTCAGTATTTAAGCTCTCCATGCTCGACATGTCGGCGGAGTAACATAACAAGGGGTGGGCATAGATTAATTTGTTTAATCTAGATTAATCTCTTTGTAATCTTGGAATTAATCTAGATAAAAATTTTAATCTAGATTAATCTAAATTAAAATGGCTCATTTAAATTCTGCCGAAGGTCTGAAGCCCCCAACCCCCTGAAGCCCCCAACCCCCCCCAAATGATGCCAATGCCTATTTTTATAGTGCAAACCATAAATATGCCTCCAAATGTTCTCCCAGATGACCTTAATGTCATTTTGGACTCAGTTTAATACATTACCCTTAAAGAAAATGTAAATATAAACCCGAGGTCTAAATACGGAAAAGTCAGGAACGATACCAAAAGAGAGAGCGAGAGAATGAGTAAGGGAGAGTGAGCGAGCGAGCGAGAGACGATCCGCACACTCCGGAAAAGGCACGAATGAGAGAGAGAGACAGAGAGAGCATGCGCGCGAGAGAGAGAGAAACAGAATGTCAGTTTCGATTATTTTTCAATTGATCACCTTTGAGACCTGAATTATCTACCGAACCAAATCACAGCCTGACTAGATCATTACACTCACAGTGCCTAAAATACCTGCTTTGGTCTTTCCTTCAGACTTGAGGGCTAAGATTGCAAAAAGGACTATTATGGCCAAAATACAATAAAAACATATGAAAATTCATCATCATAAAAGTATAGCTTTACAGATATCTCCCACAATTTTAGTCTTGTTACACAAAAATTTTGTAATATTTAACCTGCATGGAATAATAGGAAGTTTTGTCCTTCTCCTGTAAAATTGCTCATTTGGAAGTGCAAGATTTTATTTGGACAGTGACAGTATAGCGTGTGGTGCATAGGTTCGGAGTGAATGCAAAAAAATCTGAAGACCATTTAACGACCCAGAGAGGCCACATCACACACACACACCATTGATCACCTCTAATGGAATGACAGCCTTGTTGGTTTTTGTCAATAACCATCGGTTATTATCGAGCCCAACACTAATCATAGTGTTTTGATATGACTGGGACAGTCTCATTCAGAGTCTGACCACTACTGGTTCAATAGGCCACAGTAAAAGCCATTCAGTGCACACAGCCAGCCATCAACTGCTAAACTGACCCGTTATTATAGCAGAACTCAATGGAGCAATCTGGGAAGAGTGAGATTGCCCATCAGTATCAGATCTTTCAAAAGCAGCTAAACACTGTACTATTCTCCTCCACTTTCTTTTAAATATTTGCACTTCCATCATACTTTTAATCTTCTTTAATTGATTTTCTATGTATCCATTCTTTTTAACTTCCTACTACCTTTATGCATAATACTTTTGTCCTTGTGTACGATAATGGGCTATATAAATAAACATAAAGCCAATTCTCTGTGTACGTTTTACCAGCTCATATGCTTCTTGAAGCAGAGATCTAGGTAGAATGATAAACAAAATGTGAAATTACATTGCATTACATTTTATTTTTCAGTTTTCGAGTCCTTAGCTTTGTGGTATAAACTGCAAACCATGCCGAACACACTCAAGGCCTCTTAAGAATGCGAAGTTGCCCAGTTACCTAAAGGAAACCCAGTCTAGACCAAAGGACAGTCTATGGATGAATAAGGGGCCCTGTAGGAACATCACATGGCTCATCAAGTAAAAGAATGTGATGTTCTAGTAGTAGTATGAATAAGGTCAACCTGGAGGTCTGTGCTCTGCTCGTTACACCACAAAACATAATAGCAAAGCATATTAAGCACTTCAAGTCCTAGCAATGTTCTCTCACCCAATGTCTGGGCAAAATAAAACCATAATGCGTCACATATTCTCTACGTTCTTTGTTTTTTGTGTCTTGTAGGTCATCATGAGGCTTCATGTGATCTTATGACATTTTTTGGGGTAAAAAGCATTGATACAGTGATTCACTCACAATGTTGCAGTGAACATAGCCTGTAGACAAAGGATGTTCAAGATTAGCTGAAAGAGAAACTGAATGAAAAACTGGATGAAAGAGCAAGAAAGAACAAACATATTCAAAATATCTTCATGGATCCGTTAGTGTTTACTGATACTTTTGAAAAGCTCCAGAGTTATTCAGGCTGGACATTGTTTAGGTGAAAATACACCACTCTTTTGTAGCATTGGGCTTGTACAGAAGATTGAACTGCTGTTCCTCAGCCAATCAAGGAATGACGAATGGCTCCGATGGGACATGGGATGAACAGCAAGCAACCAGGTCCAATTCAAAAGGTATGCAACCAAAATTGTGTTACGTTTACTCAATTGATTAAGTCATTTATCGAAATGAAGAAGAGGTCAAACAGTCCGAGCAGAGGGAGGATCAATGACTGGCATTCCAAATGCATAATACAATCAGCCTAATTCAATTTGCAACACCATCTGCTCCAAAGTCCTTCCATCAGCTCACCTTGCAGTCTTTTTACTATTGAGGGCTGAGCTTCGTCCTGCTTTAACTCCCCCTAAGCATTCTCCCGATAAACAGATGTGCAATGAAGTCACATGTGGCTTAAATACACACACAATCAATATAAGCCAACAAAAACAAATGAATGAGATCATAATAAATGCTAAACGTCAAATTAATGGATGGAGATATGAATGGATGATGTTATGAGTAATCATATCAAGCAGGCTGATATTCATTCTTCTCATGGATGTGACTTTCCAATATAGAAGCTTAAGAGGCTAAGGACAAACCCTCATAGGTTAAAAGCCACATCCATTGCAAGCTGGAAATATTATCAACACAGGTCATGCCACTAGAAACTGGATAGGAATGGATTTTACCCTAAACTAAATCTAGTATTTTCATAGTAGAGAAATAAAGGGGAGGGCTGCAGACAGAGATCTGAAGAAATAAGATGCCTCTCACTCATACACACTTGCTATATGCATCAAATCATTTTACTGCACAGATTATTTTAAAACAGTTTTACCTGGATATCTTCTAGCAGCTCCTGTTTACGCCGCCGTATGTTCTCCAGCTCCTGCTTTTCCTCCGGGGTCAGGTCATCCGGCACTGAGTGGAGGGAGGAGAAACTTGTGAGTGAAGGACAGACTATGCTTTTAGAATTTGGTAAAAACTCTGCACAAAACAAAGGACAAGCACTGTATACACATGTTTAATGTTGCACATCACATGCCAGCATGAATTTCTGCCAGGTCAAAGATGCAACTTAAATAAGATACTACTTTATAAGATGTAAGTTCATACGCATCTTAAATAATTATATTGACAAAATTGTCAAACAAATTAGGCAGACTTAATATCTGATTAAGCTAATAACTCAAATGAAGACTAAGAAAAACAAACCAAAGTAACCAAATAATATCTTAACAGATTAATGTACAATCACCATTTGGCAGCCACAGGTCACTGCTGCCCTTTTTTAATATGTGCATTAACTGCTTAAGGTTTTGACGTGAACCTAGTAAATACTCATTAATTAACTCATTTAAACTCCTGATAATGGCTTAAGATAGCCATACTGTAAAGTAATACAAACTTATGCTGCCACTATCATATCAAAAGTCTATTTTCAGTTTTGTTTTCCATCTAAGAAATGAAGAGAATTAATTTAACAGAATAGATGCTGATATCGAGGTAGACGTAATTATGGTAGAAAAAAGGGAATCAGAAAGAGTTTGAAGCTAAAGCACAGTCTGCAAATCCCACATACCCTGAGCATCAGGAGATCAATAACCAGGAAAACACAGGCATCAAAAGATTGGCCTCTGATTAGGGGCATACGGATAGTGCTTAGAGAGTCCGTTTTCAAATCAGCACAAATTCAAATTTGGTGCGTTTCATCTAAACCAAGGCACAGAGGCATCCCTGAACCAGAGATCAAATTAAGCCTTACTTGTGTCTACTCTTTATCACAGCCAACGATTCTGATCTGCTGTGGAGAGACTTGATGAAGCACAACTTAAATGTACTGAATATTTTATAAGGACTCTGAAAACACAGACATATATTAAGCTGCAGCCTTTTCATTTGTGTTTCACTGAAGTGAACTGAAGCTGGAGGCTAAAATCTCTCCAATCTGCCAGAGAAAGGCAGGAATTACTTTTATTTGTGTGTAAATTCAAAAAAGTGTTAGAATAATGGACATTAAATCATTTAATGGCTGTTCTTCTTAATTAATAAAGAAAGTACTCTTCTTTGGTCTCTCAGGCCTATAAGATTTTCAGACTAAAAGAGTCAGTCTGAAATCCTAAGAGATGCAGATCAACGTACAAAAATGGACTAGTGGGCCTCAAGAATGTCCACAGCAACTGCCTGTGTGAAGGAGCCCACGCCATCAAGTCTTCAAAAAATCTCAACTCAGCACACAATGCACCCAGTAGCCAAAAAGCATTTTCCTACTGAAGCAAATTTCTCACAAAGTTCCTTTTAGTTACCATGGCAACCCAGTGCATGCGTTCTACCCCCCTTGACGCTTGACAGGCGGACTGTGGAGAGGGATGACTAGCTCCCTTCCCAAACTGGCCCACCCCCACTTCTCACATCTACACCGAGAAGCTAACACAGCCTCCTTCTGTCCCACTCAGAGAGGCAGCGCACATTTTATTTGGGAAAATGTTCTAGATGAATGTGAGCTGTAAGCTGAAGTCTGAACTGGATGGAACTGGTTGTACTGAATGTCTGAAATCTATCAGCAGCACTGTTACATGGACCTGTATCTGGCTGACAGAGATAGCTGAAAAGCAACAACTCTAATCATTCATTATACAACTTAGACATTTTATCATATCTTACTGCCTGCAAGGACCCAGTCTACTGTTGGCTCTTGCAGAATACAAACAAAATACACACACATACAAAGACAAATGATGGGGTGTGTATGTATACATTATACAGTAGGGCTGCACGATATTAGGAAAACATGCGATATGCGATAATGTAGTTGAGTGTTGCGATAGTGATATCACATGTGATATGTGAGTAAACACTTTGCCTTTATAGCGTTCAGACGCTGACTATGCAGAAAAAAAAATAAAATGCATTTCCATTTAAAAACATGTTTTTTTAACATAATTTAAATTATAGTTGATTTAAATTCATAATTAAAGTTCTTAGCCAGAAAAAAACAGCAAAAGGAACAATCTATAACAGCAGCACAGAAGATGAAGAAACTGCCCAGTGATTTTTTGCCCTCTTCTCTGTGGCACTGGGTGAAGATCTTTGGAAAAACACCATTTATTGCAGTCAGTCAGTCTTTCGCGATATGGTTATAGTGTATGTTGATATTGCGATGATGGTAAATGTGCGATATATTGTGCAGCCCTAATATATATTATTCAAAAGCAAAGTCTTTGAGACAGAGCTGCTCAAGCAACCTTCTAAATAAACCATCATATGCCAAACAGGAAAAAAAACACTGCCATTTTCCACACTAATGGTGATGCAGCAATTTAAAACCTTCTATGCAGTGAAATTAAGTCTTATAACACAGGGCTTGTATGTGGCCCATTGATGGGTTAGATCAAAACAAACAACCACACAATGTATACATGACAACAGAATAAGTTACTGGGTGCCTGACACGCTACATTCAGAGCACAGAAGTGAAGTTAAAAATGTTGCCACAAAAAGTTTTCCATAAAATTTTTTTAGTCTTCAAGATTCAAAGACTCAAAACATTTATTGTCATACGAAAAGTAGAAAGCTTTATTTATTAACTTAATCTGAATGCGCATTTCTCTGTACAATGAAATTCTCTCTTTGCTGTCCACACAAATGCAGAGGTTAAGAGTTAATTAAATACAAATATGAGTTAACAAAAAAGTTAATTCTATACATTTTTATATAAATAAGTTAAGAAAATACTTTGATGTTAACTGTGCATTTGCTAAATTGTGCAAAAGAGTTTAACGTGCAAAATTACAGTGTGAGGTAGATTTGTAAAATTACAGTGTCAGGTAGACAAAGGGGATGTGCAAAGCAAGAATTACAACATGAGGTAGGTGATGTCCATTAATTATACTCTCTTATTCGTATCCTGGTCTTAAAATTACACTTTTAACAAGCAGCAGGACTAATAACCTCTTAGTTACCCTCTGCTAAAACTTTTACCTTCAGAAAACAGAATAATAATACATTTTATTTAAAGGCGCCTTTCTGGCACACAAGGACACCGTACAATAAAAAAGGAAAAGGTTTTCAGAGTGGATTTAAAGTGTAATAGTGAATTGATAGTTCTAAGGTCAGGTGCTAGTGAGTTCCAGAGGCGGGGAGCAGAGCGGCTGAAAGCTCTGCTCTCCATAGTGGTAAGATGGGCAGAAGGGACAGTTAAGTGGATGGAGGAGGATGATCTGAGGGTACGAGAGGGAGTGGCAATATGAAGGAGGTCAGATAGATATGGAGGGGCAAGGCCATGAATGGTCTTGAAGGTTAAAAGAATAATCTTAAATTCAACCCAAAATTATGGTAAACTCATATTTGGAAAAACTCAGGCCGTTGGAAACCACAGGGAATTCTGTAATAACGCAGCACAGGATTATTATTTGATACAGAGAAGGCTGGTCATGTTACTCATGACAAGCATTCAGTTATTCTGCTCAGCTGCTGTTGCCATTATGCAGTTTGCAAGAGGTTCAGTTTGGCCAGTCTTTCTGGATTTAACTGTGTTACTGTGAGTGCTGTCATGCATCAGTTGCTTGCAGGTGAAAACACCTTGACAAGAGAGAGTGAGTTTCACTTTAACACTTACAGCAGTGACTCAGCACAGTTTACCACTTTCCATTCTCCAACACACCCGCCATGATTCATCTGTTAACGTCCAGGTTCAGTAGGTGAGTTTGAGAAAGCTGACCAGAAGCGGAAAACTACCGTCCTGCATCACATCATTCATTAAAAAAGTAGCAGAGACAACAAATATGTTATACTATGCATCTACACAACATCAACAAACCGCATTGCTTATAGTGTTAAATCAGTGTCAATCAACAAACTCATTCTATTCCACTACATTCATGTCAAACATCACACCCCCTCCTGCCTCCTGGCTCCAGTCTCATTAGTAAACCATGCCACAACTGAATACAGTCATCATTTTTCTTCTGATAAATGTCATTCTAAACACTGTAATAATACTGAATTGTGAACTTAGTGAATGTATTAAACTACACACCTAAGTAAATGACATTAGTCTTAAAGACCAGTTTTGGGGAGGAGATCAAATCAGTTGTCAGAAATGGTAGCAATATCAGCTCAGCAAAAACCAGCTGTAATAGATTTAATACATAATATTAAAAAAGATAACAGAAAATGGCAAAGGGAATCGGTATTTATTTCAACAATATACAGCCCAATAAATATGTAATACTGGATCCATAATCAGAACACACCCTGAAAACTCCACTGGACATTACAGACGGGGGGGGGAGTCGGTGTGGTTCAGGGCGCATTTGCTATTCCTGAAGCAACAAAGCAGAAACACAGTCAAAGCCCTGCACCTGCTGTTCTTCAAAGGACCAATAAAGTCATGTTGCAACAATACCAAACACACAGATGAACCACTGCAGCTACTTCAGTCTTTCATTATACCTCAGTCTAGGAGCGTCCAATTACAAAAACAACCTACTGCTATTTTACAGTTCCTTAAGCAGCACCACCCAGCAGAGAAGTTCCACAGAGGGTGAGAATCAAGAACCAGCTCCAGTTGAGAACTGTTCCTTAGTGGTTAGATGCATTGGAATCATACAGTGGGTCAAAAAAGTATTTAGTCAGCCACCAATTGTGCAATTTCTCTCACATAAATGGTGAGAGAGGCCTGTAATTTTCACCATAGGTATACCTCAACTATGAGAGACCAAATGAGAAAGAGAAATCCAGAAAATCACTGTCTGATTTTTAAAGAATTTATTTGCAAAGGGCATTGAAGATGAAACGTGGCTGGGTCTTTCAGCACGACAATGATCCCAAACACATCGCCAGGGCAACGAAGGAGTGGCTTCGTAAGAAGCATTTCAAGGTCCTGGAGTGGCCTAGCCAATCTCCAGATCTCAACCCCATAGAAAACCTTTGGAG
>JBBPDH010228822.1:0-12368 GCA_037974565.1 Clupeocharax schoutedeni | reverse complement strand
GTGTGTGTGTGTGTTTGTGTGTGTGTGTGTGTGTGTGTGTGTGTGTGTGTGTGTGTGTGTGTGTGTGTGTGTGTTTATTTTAGGTACATATGTGTTTTTGCCAGTAGCAATACTATATATCATATATAGAATGTCACTTAAATCTTGGTTAGATAAATGCTTTTTTTTAGTTTTATTTATTATACTTGTAGGTTACTTTTAAAAAACTTTTACTGTCCAGATAAGTTTTGTTGACTGTGAAATATGCTGAGACTTTTGCACAGGTCATATTTTATGTTTTACTTTATGAAATTTAGTAAATAAGTATAAATGAGCTTTACAATGCAACCCCTATGGCCCAGTTTATTTCTGGTCAAGTTCTAATAAGACTGTATCATTCATAATGTGTCGCTGTGTGCTGCACAGCAAGTTCAGAGCAAATGTTAAGAAAGTGTGGACCCGCAGTTTTGCTTATATTACCTTGTGCACTGAAACAAAAACATGTACAGTGGTAGTACAGTGCATAATCTGGATATACCTGTGTAGGGACAGTAGTTGTGTTTATATGTGTGTGATTTATGTGACATAAAGAAATCAGTTTGTGAGGATGTTCCAACAACACAACAAGCAACCAAAACTTTGGTGCCATACTGCAGATCAAACCACCGCCAGTTAATCTAAAATTTGTCTTTATCCCAGAAGATCCAAAAGCCCTAAATCACATTTGAAAGCTATAAGAGAAGACAGCTTTACTTTTAATGTAAAATGAATGTAAACTTCACAGAATGCAAAGGACAGCTGTTGTGTTCAAATGATGCAGAAATCATAAAAAGGAAATACATTTTTTTGGCCAGCAATGATACATATACATACATTGTGTGTGTGTGTGTGCGTGCGTGCGTGAGTGTGTGTGTGTGTGTGTGTGTGTGTGTGTGACTGAACATTTCCCTATGCGTGCATGCAGAGTTGTGTGCTCCAGTCTCTTTCCTCCTCTCTGTCCGGCACGGTTCAAGCACTAATGGGATCAGGGAGCCACCATCACTAATGCAGACGAGGTCAGGCAGAGGTACTGCCAACTTTGGTTAAGTGCAACAGCATTTCCCCCCTGTGGGACAGGTGCATTCTCACGCCATGATCACCAACCCCCCTCCTCAAATAATTTCAGGACAACCCCCTCGCAGTGACCACAGCTCACCGCTAAAGCCCTGGACTAAAAGGCCTCCAGGCTTTAGCTCTAGTGCCACATCCCACTAACACAGCAAACACTGATTTGGCAACTTCACCAAGACATTTGACTACAGTAACACTGAGCAACTGCTTAAACATAATCTCCATCATCAGGGAACCATTTACTCTGTTTTTGTTCCTTTATTTAATCTGTAGCTAGGATAAACAAGTTTCACAGGACTGCAAAAAACAGGTCAACCAAACAAGAAAAGTTTTTATTATGTAAATATAAATATGTATTATAATAAGTGGTATACTGCTGCACAGGCTATGACTGTACATGACTTGTCGAAATAAATTCTGTAATAAATGATTGTACCACCATAATGTTGGTTTATAGTTGTTACATAATGCAGGTTGGAAACAACAATGGCAGAGTTTTCCACCATGCCACCATTAGCTCCATGATGGAAAACAATGTATCCAGTCCTTACAGTCTCATCTTTCACACACATGCAAAACAACACACTCTAAACTGAAGTAAGGCGTCTTGTCCAACAGGCGCTATGCTCTGGTTAGAGCCTACAGAGGCCATTTTAGGCCATATAGCAAATAGGCCGAAGCACAGCAATCAGGCAAAACCAAGTCAAGGTGTGGCAACTAAGGAGGCAAAGCTCAGCAGTCAATTCGAATCCCATCAGTCACACACATTTGAAGCAAAAAAGTAATATGCATTTATGACAAACATTACACTGTATGCTTTTGTAGCTTGATATGGACGAGTAGGTCTAATTATATATGATAAACACCAGACTGGTCCAGAGATATTTGTGTACCGCATGGTCCAGTGATATTTATGTACTATAAATAGATTTGAAAGCATGCTCTGGCATGTGTGTGTCTGGCAGAATGTGCTCATGGCACACATATGCTCAGCTGCATGATATACAGGAAGAGGCACGAACTGCAGGAACACACAGGTGACTGCTGGGAGCTGTTATTGTGCCGGAAACCTGAAGCAGCCTGAGAAGCCTGCTTCAAAGCCAGAGTTCACAGCATAAACACCTATGCACACCTCAGCACGCTCAAGCATACACACATGCAGGCTCCATCTGATCTACTGAGTCAGGTCTGCCTGTGTGTGTGCAGAGCAGGAGAGGTAATCTGCATCTGAATCATTACACATCAGCCAAGTTTTTGTGTTCTACAGCTTATTTACGCACATTGAGGTTTCCCAGCCCAACAATGCACTCGGTGGCGTGACAACACATGTTTTATCTCACCACACTGACTTCCTCTTGATACACACATGCACACATATACACACAAACACACATACACACCTATACGCATATGTTTATTTGCACACCTTGTCAAGGTATGGGCTTAGATGGATGTCCCCCAAAGGAAACAAGCTTAAATACAGAGTTCTTCCATTTTTCACAGTTTCTAGTTATTTACTGATTTCAGCAAATTGAGGGGAAAACAAAGCATAAAATATTAGACTATTTGCCCGTGCTACATTTTTTCCCAACCTGTAGTTACAACACACTGCAAATTAGTTTTAAATTCTGTTCACTTCGAAAATCAAGAATGTCTGACCAGGTACACCCCCACTTTTGCATATTGCATAAGACTGCCACCGCTCACACACATACACACACACACACACACGCACACGCACACACACGCACGCATGCACCCGAACACACAAACACACACACACACACACACACATATTTCATTTACAGAAAAGTACTTAGAATGTATTCAATCAAAAGCTTAACATATAAAGCGGACTGAAGTATTGACTGAATTTATGCAATAGATCTGTGTTTGCATAGTGCTAAAACTCCATAGATACCAAGGTAAAAACACATGTGAACACACTTATAGGCGCATTCCTAACTGAGATGCAGTAATGTCAGAACACAAATACACACACATTTACCAAAGACACAAACATGGAAAGAAGCTCAAAACAAAGACAGGCAACAACCTCCACCATAGTGCTTCCCGTAAACCAGTGAGCAGTGTTTACAAAAAGGGGCGAGCAAAGCCTAGGAGCAAGGTGTGCTGATGCTATCGCTTCATTGCTTCTCTAATCGCCTGCGGTTAGCCCAGCCTGCAAGTGTGTGTGTCTGAATATCTGCAACTCGTGGTTAACGGTACACATTGCTCAGAACGCTGGCTTTGAAGAGGTTTTTGTGCACCACCATATGTGACTGTGACAGTTTCCTAGCTTGTGATGTTGCTGCGAAGAAAAAAATGTGGATCACATATGCAGTTGTTCAAAACAGAGTTGCCATACTGTTTAGCACTTTCTGGAACTGTGTTTCTCACAACTCTAAGAACAACACATCAAAGATTTAACCACATTTTTTAAAACCATCAGCCTAGAACAACTAAAACCAAGTACTCAGAATTCAAACTGCAGATAAAGAGAACACTTGGTTTCCCAACTGGACTCTTTCTTTCTCAATTCCAGGCAGATTTGGTTAGATTAAAACTAAACCTGGTGTGATTGCTTTCATGGTATAATGCCTAGGTCTAAGCTGTTGGGCTATTTCTTTTAACTATTTTCTTTAAACATCAACCAACTGGCTTTTAGGATGTTAAACAGGGAGAAGTGCAATGATTATTTCCATAGTACTGTGCTGCCTATCCCCCATCCATATGCTATGGCAGGGTTTATGGTGGGTTTAATGGGACACTATAATTGTATGGTGTGGTGCATCCCCACTAAATGACCCCCTGATGCTATGTGATTATATGCTACATTGTAGTGACCCAACTGACCCTGCTGTATTACTTTTCAAAAGATATTCATTGTCATGAAATGTACTGTACTTCTGCTTGCACATATTAAACACTTTCTCTACATCCCTCCATCTTCCTCTACCTTTTCATATAGCTTTCAGGGTCATGTGTGTTGCTCATGTCATATTTGGTCCTTAATAAAGGGCTGACATGCAAACCAAACAACTGTGCAGTTGTGGGTCCTGTGTTTGCACTTGTGAAAAGGGAATGAGGTCAGTTGGCTGTTTTTCATTGAGCAACGATGCTTTTATTTGTTTGCACAAAAGATCATGTAAGAAAAGGGGTTAGCGCAGCATGGCCGTGTTTTTATCTGTATCTTGTGCAACAGGCTTCTGTAAGAAAATCGGGGAAATGTGCCAGTTATGGTGGATTTCAAAAATAGGCATGCTCTAAACTTGCCCAGACTTGAACTTTGAAGCCATCTTATCAAATCTAGTACTGTCTCACGTTCACATACACACTCACTTTCACTCTCTTTTTCCCAGCAGGCTCTTCGCTGTTAGTCAGAGAGGCCTCCATTGTTCCTGCCACAAGGCTATCGATTTTTACGGCTGCTGTGCAACAATGCACCCAAGCCACTGAAGCTCTTTATGAACTCGGCAGTCTCCCATTTACAAGCGCTAAATGAATGAGATAGGTAGGTGCACTTGAAAACCAGACCTTCAGGAGAGGAGAAAGGGAAAGTGACATGACAAAAGAGGCTGTGCAGTAAGCTTCCTCTTGTCTAAGCTCTAGAGAAGCCCCAGGTGCTGGGTTGAAGCTTTGATGTAGCAGCAGCTTGGGGGCCCAATGAGAGAGGTCTGGGGTGGTTAGGCGGAGAGCTGCTACTGGAGAGAGGTTGGAGGCTGTGGAGAAACGCCTTGATGGGCTCCGGAAGTGGGCATAAAGGGAAGCACAGCTGGATGAATGTGAGCAATGAACCGTTTCTTTTCATGCAGAGAGACACAAACATACTGACTCTCACACAAAAATCTTATACACTTGATACATATGTATAAAGGGGAGCAGATATTTTATTTTGATTTGAATTTTATTTTCAAAATATCCAGGTATGGGTCAGCAACCCAGAACACGGTTATTCAGGGTTATGAGTCAAGCAGTGGCCTACATATCGTGAGATGTATTGGTTTTTTTTTTGGTTGTTTTTTTTTTTTTTTACTATATTTGCCTTCATATTGCTTTTTGCTCTGTGTTTGACAGTGTATCGGCTACTTTCAGGTCATCCTGCAACTCTTTTTGAGTGACGGGCTCCTCTCTCACAAAGGTCATCATCATTAGAAAGAAATCTTGCATGGCACACCTGTCCAAGTAGTTGTTGTTACATTAACATTCCATAATAAAACATATTGTAGTAAAAACTAGGTTTAAACCTTTTGCTAGGGCTCAGTACCCTTTTCTACTCAAGGCTTATTTAATCATATTCTCTATTCCTGTCACCATACATGATACCAGAAGGTAGCTGCAAAATAATGACATATCTTAACCAGTCTCATCTACTCTAAACTCTACAACTGAAAGATAAACCTCAGAACAGACCTGGTGTGATGCTGTTTCAGAAGTTTTAGACTGTTTGGAGGTTCACTTGTTTGGAGGACCACACTTACAGCGCAATGTTACAGCTAATAACAAACATAGTTACACTCACTGTAAGGTAAGCTAAACTTTATCTACGTTACTCTATATGCTAACATTCAGGCGCTTGAAACATTCAGGGCTTAGACCCAGGGTCAACATTGGTGTTGTGTGGTATGTGGAGTAGTATTGATGTAGATTTACCAAACAATCAGAATGACCCAATGACAGAACAATAGATCTGAGAAGAATAGGACATACTATTCATACCATTCCATTCATGCCTAATGACACCCCAACTTTTTTAAATAATCCAACAGAACAGTGTTAGGAATCAGTTGTTTATCTTAGTTAGCATTCAGTACTAAAATGAATCACCATTCATTAATGTGGACTATATTTAGATATTTGTCAGTTCTAACAACTGCACTGAAAATCTATAGTGGCTTGAGCTGAAGGTTTTTCAGGCATAGCAAGCTGGTTACTTTTAAATACAACATGTGAATCTGTAAACATTTAAATACCAAACCAAAGACTTTGTATATGCAAACACACATTCAGGGGAGAATATAAGAATACACTATGGTAGGCATATTATGTATACACAACACGTACATATGCTGTGCTTGCATAGACACTGTACAGCTTCTATTCACAATCAAAAGAGTATTTGTATGGTCGGGCAGATAGAAAGAGAAGAAGAAATGTTCATTGTTTCAATCAGGGAAACTTTACTTTCTTGAGTTTTGAGCTGATTAACTGATTGGCCAGTTCCCAGACATGCGGTGTATGCTCTGTCTTTCACAGAATCATTATGTAAATGAGGCTACAAGTCTATCAGTGATCATCCCCTTATGAGCTGTCTGATTCATAGCGTGCAAACACAGTGGAAAATCCTAGCTGTCCTTCTCGCCTCCCTCATCTCTCACAACCTACTAAACCTTTCATTTCTCACCCAAAAAAGGCAGAACAAGCATTTTTAAAAGCCAGAATTAAAACCTCCACCATGAACAAAGGTTACTGTGATAGTCAGGTCCAGTAGACCATACACGTATAGAATGAAAAGAATAAGGTTACTGCAATATCATATGCAGTGTCATAAAATGTGTTAGCAGTATTGGATAACTGACACTTGCCATCATGTAATCATAAAATGATACACAGTTTGTAAAGATGTTCACTGTAAACAAACTTGGTTGAGAATAACAGAATGTGAATATGCATACAAAAGATTCAAGCCAATCACCTTTTTTTTAACAAAAAAGTTTTACAAAAAAGCACATGTGAACAGATTTTTTTTAAATTGGAGGTAATGTGGATACTGGTTGGAACCCCTTGCACACGCCTCAAAAGGGCATGCTTTTGCGCTTCTAGTGGCCATCCATGCTTCACCAGACACAGCCTGTGAACGTCAAAATCACTTTCCAAGAGTAGAGTGCCATAAACTTGACTCCTTGCTGCTCTCTCTCTCTCTCTCTCTCTCTATCTCTCTCTCTCACACACACACACACACACACACACACACATACACACGCACAAACACCCACAGAGCCCTCAACCCACATACACCCGTACAAAAAGAAGAGAAAATGCAATAAAGACAGTGATGGCCCCCCTTCTCTCTCAGCAGGATTGGTCATTTCCATTCGAAGAAGTGAGTGAGTGTGTGTGTGTGTGTGTGTGTGTGTGTGTGTATGTGTGTGAGAGAGAGAGAGAGAGAGAGAGAGAGAGAGTGACAGAGAGAGAGTCCTGGTCCACTACTGGGGCTGTAATCACTGTAAGGCTATCACCATGGCAGCCAGTGCCGCATTAGCAGGCATCTGCTGGCCTCCCAAAGCCAAGTGTCTCCTGTAAATGCCCCCACCCTCAGCCCTCTTTCTAATCACTGTTGCCCAGCACAGCAGATGTGCACAGCAGAGCCCCCTGGCCTTGCATGAGTGATCCCTTGGGTCTGGCATGGGGGGTGAACAGTGTGTGTGTGTGTGTGTGTGTGTGTGCGTGTGTGTGTGTGTGTGAGACAGTGACGCGGCATGCCCTTGAAACAATACGTTGCAACCAAGGCCTGTCATCTGAGTTTGCAGTGTTTTCCATAGCAGTCTTGACAAAAAGTGGGAAAACAAGACAGTGAGAGTGCAATAGTAGTTAAGTTGTTTGTGACCAGCAACAGTTATATCAATTCATTGTGAATCGGTCTGAACCCCATCATGTGATAATTCCTGAATAAATTAATTCCTGTCATTGGAACCCGAGATCAGTATTACCAGCCTCAATGGGTATCATCCTCACACTAGTATAAAAACACACATTATGTTCCGAAATGTTCCCTTACTTCATGTATCTGAGCATTACAGAACAGTATCATTTCATTGTTGAATTTATATCTAGAATCTAGAATTTGCTATTCAGTCAGTTCAATTTTTGTACACCAACTTTATATGGGTTTGCTAAGCACTTTGTTAGCAATGTCATATAGTTCCCTAAAGTCCCATTTTTGGAAAAGAGATGTAAGTTGAAACTTTCGAAGAACCTTCACATAATGTAAAGGTTCTTTACTGATGTATGAGTTTTTACAGAAATCTTTACATTACGTGGAGGTTCAGTAGTATGTAGGTAATATTGACATGAGTAGTAATTAGTGCTGGGCCGGTAACGGTGTTAACGGCCCAAGATTCTTATCGCGCGATAAAAAAAAATATCGTTGCCATGCTGTCACAGCGTGCCCCTCCCCCTCGACTTCACGGCCCGCCCCTTGTTTCAGCATGCTAGAATGTTCACTTCCGCCCTCTGATTTACTCCAAACTTTTCACACACGCATTATGAGAGCCACGAAAACAAAGGAAGAAACAGGCTCAGAAAACACGCCCGAGTGTCTCTGTCAGCGTGTCTTTTTTGTTTCGACCGGTTAGTGGCGAAAAAGCAGACACACCCATCACATTAAAACGTTGATTTACATTTTTTTGTGCCAAATAATTCCTGTGGGAGAATAATTCCTGGGAGGGGGACAAATAAGTTTGAGTAACGCTGGTCATTGATATTTCAGTGACTTTTCCGTTTCGTGCATGTTTTAAACTTGGGGGGGGGCGGTTTAAAAATGTATCTATGTGGATCTATGCGGTCGGATCCGGCCCACACAATCCATGTCCTTCTGGCCCGCATACCGCAAAGAATGACAGCCCAGTGACAGCCCAGACATGGTTTACCCCAACTCAGGAGGAGTTGTTACTGTTACTGTTACTGTTACTGAGACTCGTACCTGTCATGTAAATCTACATCTAAGCTGTGGCATTTCAGTTTTAGTTATATGTGGTAATTTGGATGAAAAGCATTTATTACTTTTATCCAGTATGAACTGGTCAGGCAAATTCCAAATACAAATTGTATTACCGCACTTCCTAAATAAAAAAATAATCCAGCTCCATAGTGCTTTAGAAAGAGTGAGAGCTGGCAGTGGAAAAAGAGAGGGAAATGAGGTGATGGGTGAACAGGTGGTTCTCAATAGTGTACACTTTTCATAAATCTGTGCTTGTGTGTGGAGCTTTAAACGAGAAGCCGGGCTCTCAGTGGTACTGTGTTTTCTTTGGCCAGAGACAAACCATAACTGGCAGGCACTCTAATGACTTTATCACAAACATTCTGGGACTGGTGAGCTCCCTTTGACCATGGACTTGCACCCAGACACGCCACTGCTCCAGCGTTACCCTGAGATTGTTTTGCTAGGCTATATGTATAGTGCTTTATGGTACTGCTAGATATGTTGGGTTATTTTCAGTAAGGGAAATGTCTAGGAGCACAGCTGAGCCTAGAGCGCAGTAGCAGCACATCTAGAGAGGTCAGAAAAATGGAATTTCAAAAAATTCTGCTGCTTACATTCCCATGAGTCTATCAATACCTTACATTAACTAGATGAATGTAAGGTGCAGATTAAGGGTAGTTCTAGACTACAAGGGGTTCTTAACTGAGAGTTCCTACTGGCAGTCTAAATTACTCGAAGATTAAGCTCTGCATTTGGCAAGTTGGCTTAGGTCTGAATGAAGGCCTGTTTTTTCTATAGGCATTGGAGTAATAAGATGAAAATGGGTTAGCAGGCAGAGGCTTTCACTGCCGGCATTGTGACTTTCTGGCACATGGGAACTAACTTCCCCAGTATACACTGAACCCAAAGCCCAGCTAGAATTAATCTTGTCGGACTGATGTGCATTAATTTCCCTCCTGCCATTGATCACCACCTGACGTTTTAAGGGGCCCAATAGCTAGCATCTGCCGCTAACTGAAATCAACTGTAACATGTGCCTGGGTGGCATTTTTCTATTCTGTGTGGCTCCAGGAGATGAATTCAGCTCTGCAGTTGCCCATGCTCACTACTCTGTATTATCCATGTGCCCCTCTGAATAGGCCACTAAACTGGGGCACTATCTATATGTGAAGTGCGTAGTTTGTGTGTGTGTGTGTGTGTGTGTGTGTGGTTCCAGTGTTGAAAACAGATTGTGTGAATCTGGGGCCCAGTAGATGGCTGTAATCCCAGACCCCCATTCAGCAGCCATGTAAAGGCGCTTTTATTGGAATCCTGTTCATTAGAGTGCGACTATTGATTCGTTCCCTCACACAGCGCAAAATAGAGAGCGGGAAGGAAAGGGGAGATGAGAGAGAGCTAGAAATTGGAATGCCGAATGGACAGAAGGCCAGGGAGAGAATAGTCAGTGAAGTAGTGAAGAAATAATAAGCTGGAAAGAGAGCGAGAGGGAGAAGAGAAAAGAAAGTGACACAGAGAACGAGAAATGCTTGCCAGGCATTGGGGAATTCATGGTAACTTTGTCTTTAGCTATGTCTGAAATAGGCCCTATTCACTACATAGTATGCTCTTTTGAGAGTTTGTCATTTGATAGTACAATCCAAAACGTAATGGGGAATGTCCAGTGCACTTTTACCAACAATGCAGAGCAGTGTTCAATAATTGTACCCTAGTGGACATTAAATACCTGTAATTATAACCTGTGTTATAGTCAAAGGAATTCCTTTTACTGTTAAAGAATGATGCGAATGTTAGTTTGTAAACTTTGTTGCCTCTAACATTTCTATCTACCCTTAGTTAATGCATTTTAATTATTTGGTTTCTTTGTACATCACTGGCCAGTTTATTTTAGAGGTGTACTGTTTGTGTGCCACCCTGCAATTTGTTTGCCATCCTCTACTTTTTTCCATCAACTGAAAAAAGCTAGCGTAGGATGAATGCTAGTGGTATTAGGCACAGCAGCTTTGCTGTTTTCTTTTTAACACGGTGCATACTTACTGGCCACTTTATTAGAAACACAGACCTTGGGGGTGCACAACATGTAGGTTTTCTTATGATATGGTCAACAACCACACGTCTCTATTCATGGAAGGAGTGGATGGACGCTGATAATTGTACCTACAGCCATTAAACCACCAAATAATAATGCAATAATGTAGCTAATAAACAGGTAACCAATTGTCATGCTTCTTATTTACCAATGAAGGGAATAATGAGTAAGGAACCTTCTTGAAAGCAACCCTTGTTTCAGAAGCAGTTATCTATCAGTAGCAGGGTTTGGGCAGCTTAATGCAGATGCCTTTATTGCCTCAATTGAAGAGCTGTGCAGTTCCCCTCTTCAGCCTCTCTGAAAACGCTCTGGCTCCTGGCATTGTAAGCCCCTCAATGTGCTCAGCAAGTGCTAGAAGAGCCCTTCTTTGCTTACGCTAGTCCTCCTTTACAGGCCAGCCTTGAGAGCACCTTCCAGGGTGCTTTTGCTTTTGAGGTCTGTGCTGGACTTTTCATACCAGTGTGTGAAGCAGCACTCAGAAATTCCAGTGCTCTTAGGCAGGGGGGAGTGTTGAACATCTTCATTGGCAAAAAGACTGGGTTTCCAAAAAAAAATTTGGTTTCAGAGCTAGCCATAGGGGTAACTGTTTCAGTATTCTGTGCCTGGCAGGGTGCCATTTTGCCTGCCAATGGGGTGCCAGGCTTCCATTCAGAGGCTTCAAAGCCAAGGAATGGGTTGAGGTGGAGTCTGGGGGTCAGATATGGAGCTGCAGGTAGAGTACTGGAAGATTAGAGTTAATCTTGGCCGTTTAAGGGGCCTGTCAGTCTCTGGATTATTCTGGGGGGCCTGCAGGGCCTAGGTCTGCATCCAGCTGTTTGGCTGTCAAAGTTACTTTATGATAAAATTACCAAATGAACACCTAGTTTAGGACTGAGAAAAGAATTTGGCTTTGTGCATTACTGGGTTTCCTTGCTCTTGGATACCTGATGAAACTAAGCCAAACTATCATACACTGTCTAGTAGCTATCAACCTGAGGGCCACGGGAGGGTGCTGAGAGAGCCCAGGGGACAAACATCCTAAGATCTCTATTAGATCTCTGCTTTATTTTGTGGCACTTACTATCCATTAAGGGAGACTTAGACCAAAACTGCTATGGGCATGCTACCGCAGTAGAATCTTTACATGTGTAGAAATTAGGGCTGGGAAGTCAACGCATTAATTAAATTAATTAATCAAAAAATATATATTTTTTAGGCAATTAACTCATATAGACATGTGATGTTACACTTTGTAGAACTGCAGCCGGCTCCCTCTGAGTCAGATTTGGCTACCTCTGAGTCACTCAGTAAAGCTGGGATACTTGGATCCTTTTTCGGATTCGGCTCCCTCTGAGTCACTCAATAAAGTGATCCAGATCTGCGAGTCTCGCCGGTAGATTCACTCATTAGCCTAGTGGGCTTTCAGACCGAACACGGGCAAGCTTCCAGTGTGGAAGCTTGTTAGCTGACACAACAGAACTGTCAGCATTCTTCGCCAAGCAGGCTGATCTG
>JBBPDH010228724.1:7500-12373 GCA_037974565.1 Clupeocharax schoutedeni | reverse complement strand
GAAATGAACACGGTTTACGAGTTTTGACTCACGAGTCACAGCACCGAGTCCGAGTCAAGTCTCGAGTCTTTGTTTGTGTGACTCTCAGACTCAAGTCCCCATCTCTGCTGCCACCTCCTCCTTTAACTGAGTTTATCCTCCGTTTCTCCGCTTCTGCTGTTCACTTTGCCAGATGCTCTTCACTCTGCATCCTGAGCGCTTGATTAAACACTCGATCAAGCAATTGATTAAAGCTTCAATCAGCGACGTGTGAATCCAATAGGCGTTTTTTTCTTGCTTTTCAGTGAAGCGTTCCATTCCCCAACAGTCGCTGTGTAGTGTAGCTGTTTCTGACACTGTATGATAAACCGCTTTCTAATTATGCGAGCAATTTGCTATGAGCATCCACAGAGATGAATGAGGTTTAAATGCACGTCATTTTCTTCTCCCTGGACTGGAAAGTGTGAGCATACGGGAGGTGTTTCCAATAAAGTGGCCACTCAGTGGAAGTACAAGGTAGTTGGTTTACTATAGTAACGTAAAACAGGTATTTCTAATAAAGTGGCCACTATATTAATCCAAAGCAGGTGTTTTTATAAAGTTTAAGAATGCAGAAGTCAGTGTTTCCAATAAAGTGGCCAGTGTGTGGAAGCACAAGGTGGTGTTTCTAATAAAGTGGCCAGTGTGTGGAAGCAGAAGGTGGGTGTTTCCAATAAAATGTCCAGTCTTTTATTAATTCTTTATAAAGACATTAACAGAGAAATACAGCACTCATCACTTATTCATGTGCAAGTTTGGTGATTTTCCAGCTGAAGTTAAAGACTTTCCTTTTAGAGATCTACAGTTCTGAGCAGAAGTCTTGATCCAGCCCTGGTTTCTTCACATTTTACTTCTAGAGATTTAGACGTTCTGTTATTTTTAAAGGTCAGTGTGTGGAAGCTTGAGGGAGTCGAAACACATCCTAGTCTGAGTCAGGTACTGATCTTGACACAGTAAAATCATCAACTAGAACAGAAAGCTCACTCATACGCCGAGTGCATCCACGCTAGTTTGCCCACGTGGTCCTTAAGTACGCGGCTAACGGCGTGAACCCGAACTCCCACATCTCAAATTTGAACAGTTTTTGTGAGAGTGAGCGTCGAGACTGTCGTGGCCGGAGGACCCCTGTGCTGAGGCAGTGATGGCCCTGTTACCATGTAAACAAAGCTTGTTTATGGGTAAATCGCTACAACAGTAATCTAGCCCCGCCTTTTTTAAAGGGGAGGCAACGAGGTTAATTGGATAACTGCATTCTTCACTACATTTACATTTACAGCATTTATCAGACGCTTTTATCCAAAGCGACTTCCAATCCCTATCTACAGGGGGCGGTCTCTCCCTGGAGCAACTTGGGGTTAAGGGTCGTGCTCAGGAACCCAGTGGTGGTGCTGTAGGTAGGATTCGAACCCATGAAGTCTTGGTCTGGAGGTAAGTATCCTACCCACTGAGCGACCTCCCTCCACTTTTAAAACCTCTGGGTAATTAAGCGAGTCTGGGGAACCTTTTTGCGCATTATGAATGCGGCAAGTCTGTTTTTGTTTTAGTGCTGGGCCGTTAACGGCGTGAGATTCTTATCGCGTGATAAAAAAATATCGCCGTTAACGAGGTGTGACGTATTTCTCCACTCCATGTTTTGGTTCCTCCCGTAAGGGGGTTCTCCACTGACTGGTTCCACCTCGGTTCGGTTCTACTCTGTTCAGTTTGGTTTCGGACCTACAGTTTTCCACTACAGCTGGTTGCTATAGCGACCAAACATTCTGAGCATCAGCCTGAGCGGAGGCTCTAAGCTGAGGTAAACAACCTGGCATTGTTACAATCTCCAGCGGCCAAGGCAAAAACCTCGGCCAAGGCAAAAAAAGCGAGTAGAGCTGAACCGAACCGAGCCGAGCCGGTAGCAGTCAGTGGAGAACCCCCGTAAACATGAGTGGGCTGAGAAAAGAGAAGTGGACGGTGAATGCCGAATGTTTAACAGGGCGTTTTACCGAAGTCCGATCTATGGCTGTCTGGCTAATATCAGGAAACTGTTGCGGTTTCAAAGAATACGATATCAGCCGCCACTTTGCCACAAAGCGTACTAACTATGGTCCGGCCCCTCTGTCGAATTTAAGAGCCCATTGTGGCCCACGAGTCCAACCGAGCCCCTTGCTTCTCCCAGACATTCCAGTGCCTGCTGAACCAGTGCGGAGGTCCCAGCGCCGCTCTAGAGTTCAGCTGTCTCCTCGTATTACTGTGGAAAACCTTGGATGCTACTCATTCGTGTCTTCCTGGTTTTGGTTAATTGAGCAAATCCCATGTAGTTTTAATGCGGCGAGAGGCGTGCAGGTAAAGAGAGCTGCTGACTAATGAGGTGTGTGGTGAACGCCGAGCGCTGAATTATTTCTTATGAACGATGTAAGAACAGTCCGAGACGTGGTATTTCACCCTTTGTGGGGATCTAAAGTCCCACCACATGCATATGAATCATCTAAAAGACCGTTTCTTTGTGTCTCTGCATGAAATACCTGGACAAAAGTATGCGGACACTTAACAAACCCAGGAGGCCCCGAGTGTTCCTCCGTCAGAGATGTCATTCCCTTTCATATTTTTCCAGTAACAGCTGGGTATTTTGTGATGAGACCTTTGGTCCCCACAAAGAGCTAAATACACACTATGGACAAAAGTAAGTGGACGCTTGAGCATCACTCACTTATTGGACGTCCCATGGCATAACTAGTTTTGTTATGCAAACACACATAGCAGCTTTTAGAGGTAAAATGTGAAGGTTTTTTCTGAGAAAGGTGGCATGTCTGACGTCCCTCATTATGATCTTAAAAGCATTTTATAGGATTGTTCCTGGGTTTGTACTGGAAACATTCTTGGGCCGTCCAGCGAGCGGTGAGTGAGGCTCAGGTGACCTTTTATTGAAAAAAATGTAGAAAAAAAAAGACTTTTGCGAAAACACCGTAACTGTTGACGATATGTGTAATCTTTCCCATTGTAGCATAACATTTTTTCCTCCGGGAAAAATAAATATATTTTTGACTGGAACATTCAGGGCCTCTTGGTTTTGTCATGATCATGTGTCTGCATACTTTTGGCCATATAGCGGTCCCTATATTTCATATAGAGAACCAAATAAAGCTTAGAATGTAATTCAGATGATTCAGGTCAACATTTGCATGCGTTACACTGAACTGACAGTATTCTCTCCCTGTTGTTCAATGGCTCTCCAAGCTGTCCTTATACTTCTTGTGGGCCATCACTTTTTAAATAGGCAAAACTCACAAAGGAAATGACAGGCGAAAGCAGCTCATCTGATCGTTCTTTTTTGTCAATTACATGATTGTTCAACCATTTCTGGACATTTTTGCTCTTGAGGGCCTCCTGGGTTTGTGATACTCGTCCGCATACTTTCGGCCGCATAGTGGTTAAAGAAGGCTTGGTATGTCTTTTTCCATATTCAGAATAATATTTTTGGAGATGTGTACTGAACCCTCACTTTTTTTGCAAGTCCTCGCCACATCTTTAAGTCGTTCAACTGTGATAGTGTCTGCATACTTTTGTCCACATTGTGGGCATGTGTTTTAATATTGAAAACTGATGAAAGCTTGGGATGGTTTTTAAAGGGAACATATTATGCAAAACTCACTTTTTATGATCCATTTGGACGGTTCCCTTATTCTGATGTCAGGATGAGTACATTTGCATAGAACCGCCCCTCACCTGTGGAGCCCCACCCACTAGATTGGCTGAGGATCCACCATTTTTGTCCGTAGCATAAGATGCCGAGTGCTGTGTCTACAGACAGAGGAGAGTCACTCATGAAGTGTTGTGTTCGTCTGGCTTTAGGGCCGACCCGGGGTCCAGCACAGGGAGCTGATAGCGCCTCTGTTTTATGCCTTTTTCATGTGTGTTAAGTGTCCCAATACTTTTGTACATTTAGTGTCTCTATCTTTCTACCTTCCTTCCTTCATCAGCCTCGTCTCCATACCGGTTAGAACCACTGTCACAGACTGAAGGGATGGAAGGAAGGAAAGAAAGAAACTCTCTCTCTGGGGTTAAGGACATGGATTCTAATGTAAAATCCAGAATTTAAATTCGCAGCGTTAGCATGGGATAGGGGGCGTGGCCAGCAACAGCTTATTTACATAAAAGGGACAGAGTCCTGAAATGGCTGGTTCTGAAAGAGCCTGAAACTGTGGAGAATAAAGCTGGAGAACCTCTTTATGTGAGAGTGATTCTGGGTAAAAAATCTGAGGGGACTTCCAAGAAGATTTTCATCACCAGGCAGTTCTCACTAAAACTCCAGAGAACCAAAAGAAGGGTTTCATGTTGAACTAAGAACACCTCAGCCTAATATTTCATGGGGAACATGATTCAGAGCTTCCACCAGATTCTCCAGAGCTCTTCTGTGGGACACACTAGGAACCACAGACCCTCAGAGGTTCTTCTGCAGATATATGTATATATATATATGTATGTATATGGTTATGTGTATAAGTGTGTGTATATGTGTGTGTACGTATGGGTATGTAGGTGTGTGCATCTCTACTGAAGCTCTACTGGACTTGATTTGGTCAATCACGGTTCCTTAAAGAACACCTTTAAAGGAGAGGAAGAACCTAAAAGGACCTCCACGCGGCATGAAGGCACCGGAGGCTCCTGTAGACGATAACAAAAGCTCATGACCAATCAGCATCAAGCCTGAATCAACTCGCACGTCCCTCAGATCTCAGATCAGCGTCACGTTCCTGAATGTTCCTCCTTCAGAAGAACCACAACGACATCTCCGTCCACCTTCTTCCAAATCCCGGCTCGGGAGCAGCTTTAGTGCACCCCCTCTCGGGGGCCGCCGTCCGGCTCCGCCGCGCCCATC
>JBBPDH010228724.1:0-2500 GCA_037974565.1 Clupeocharax schoutedeni | reverse complement strand
AATTTAGTTCCGCCCTCACACATACATCATTTACTTACTATTGGCATGGCAACCATGGATCAATTGATAGAAGTTACATCGACACAATAATGAGACTGTGGTTAAACCAAAGAGAAGTTCATTTAGAGTTATTGACGAGGTCCAAACTGGCATCATTAGCTGAGCCATAATGACCGTCAATTTAGTTCAAGATGCATCCGGGGTAGAATTCTATCAGCTAATGGCAGAATTAGGGTCTTTAAAGGAAGCAGTCTAATGGGGACTCTAAAGGGGAAAGCCATCGCTGTTTGATGATTTGATATTCTGGAATTAATTCGCTTATCTGGGTTCAAACACTTTTTATTATCGAGAAAGCTGGACAAATTTGAGCACTTTTAGTGGTAAATTATCGGACTGCATTACTAAGTACATCAGCCTTGTAGCTACATGGAAAAGAGGTGACTGGACTAAGAAACAATGGAAAACCACGTAAATTTCAGTTAAATGCTTAGAGTTTCTTGCCACACAGAGTTTACTGAACACTAAGTGTAAAATGTTCTGTTTACACTTAGCATCTAAACGTGCCTCAGGCAACAGGATCACAACTGGACAGTTGAGACACATCGTTGTTTACCTCTGTGTCAATCATACGTCTCCAAGGCCTCCATATCTTGAGGTCACTTGGGTCCAAGACCACCTTGGCAAGAGGTTTTTGGGATTGGATCACAATGATGGCCATTCAGCCTTGTATCATAAAGGAAACAATTTAGCACCAAAACGTTTAGTGTACAACTTTTTGAGCCGTGGTCCGGGAGTGGACGTGGGACGTGGCAGACCCCGCCCCCTGTGCGGCATGTGTCTGAACTCTAGAGACGAGACGTGTGTTTATGTGACAGAGATAAATTGCCGGCGCACTATTTAAGCAACAGTCAGTAAAAATGTAACATCCCAAGTGTCCGAAATGAACTAAACGCCCTTGTTCACTAGTTAGCCCCCTATATAGCAAACACTATGTAGTGAACGAGTGAACGAGTGAACGAGTGCACTTTTCGGACACAGCTCAAGAGTTTATGGGATCTGAGCACGGAAGAGCTTCGTCGGAGCTCTGGAATAAACACGCTGACCCGCGACGACCAGGCAATTTGGTTTCAAAGCCGCGCTGATGCATCCTGGGTGGGATTACGTAAGCTAACGATGGCAGAACGAGCGTCTAACAGCTTCTGACACGACTCCAGAGGAGGAAGACATGGAGGACGCTTTTCTGTGACAGCGCGCAGGCGGGGTGTAGCTGTCTCTCCAAACAGAGGTGACTGGTGTGTGTGTGTGTGTGTGTGTGTGTGTAAGTGTGTATGAGTGTGTGTGTGTGGGTGTAGGTGTGTTCGTTTGTGTGTCTAGCAGACAGACTCCAACGGAGCGGCCTAATTGGTTCTCCTGCTACCTCAGCATGGCTCTAAACCCCACAATGCCCAATCAGCTCTCAGTAAGCAAAGCCAGGCTAATCCATCTACTGTCACACACCTTCCTGCGGCAGCAGCATCGCCGCCGTCGTCGTCGTCATCGTCCCCCTCATTAACATATCCCTCTCTGGAGTGTTCTGTTTGTTTATATGACAGCTGTGATGTATGAGGTCACGTCTTCCTCGTTATTCTCTCGGAACACAATCACTCCTCTGTTCGGAGAGACGGAACCCGAGTTTGTTTTTGTTGTAAACTGCTCCAATATTGGACTAACATCATCTCACACATGGGGAACCGCGGTGATGTCAAATCTGTAGCGACCAGAAGTCAATTTCTTAAAAAAAGTGTAACATGGGTCTATTTGTTCTCCAAATGTCCTGCTAAGACAACCTTTGATATCAGAACGGGATCAGATTTGTATCAAAATGAGAAGATAATAAAAATTACTGATATTTGTAACTTTTTTTTTAAAGGGCTGCAAAGCAATGGTCACTAGTTGGCTCCTATATAGTAAACACTATGTAGTGAACGAGTGAACAAGTGCACTTTTCAGACATAGCTTAAGAGTTTATGGGATCTGAGCACGGAGGAGCTTCGTTAGAGCTCTGGAGTAAAGAAGCTGACCCACGATGACCAGGCAATTTGGTTTCAAAGCCGCGCCGATGCATCCTGGGCGGGATTACATAAGCTAATGATGGCAGAATGAGAATATAATGAATATAAAATGTTTGATATTTGTAACACTTTTTTTGACAGGGCTGCAAAGCAATGGTCACCAACTCCTTAGCATCTGCTGTCTTGCTAAGCTCCAATCGCTAACTACCATGCTGCCACACCCACTTGCGTAATGCTCCGGCCAATCAGGGACTTCCTAAGAAGACCATTAGCCAAAGCAGCTAGTCTACTCAATTAGACAGAGCTCCAGGACCAAGGATGGTGACCACTGCTAGAAAGCTTGTCCACAAAAAGTGTAAAGTCAGATACACTTGAATACAGGGAGTGCAGAATTATTAGGCAAATGGGTATTTTGTCCACATCATCCTCTGTATGCATGTTGTCTTACT
>JBBPDH010228713.1:0-12373 GCA_037974565.1 Clupeocharax schoutedeni | reverse complement strand
GGGGGGGGTTTGATTATCGTAGTTAACGCCTTTAAATCGAAGATTCCATGCGATTAATGCCGTTAAAAAAAATTTATCGATGCCCACCTCTAAAGTCTTCGCTTTTACGTAGCCTAAACCTGAAGATACGCTATGAATAGAAATACTATGCAAAGGCAGCTTATTATGGAGAACCATTCCTTCAGACATCATACAGTATGATGGCTGTTGGGCAGGACAGAGGCATACAGATACACACATGCTTGGAACAGATCCTTTCATCGTCCTCATCCTCGATGAAGATGGAGATATGCTGGTCTTCCTCCCATGGGAGCTGCTGGGTCTGTGAGGCCAGGATTCGGTGGCCTAGGACATCACCACGAAAACAGAATCTCCTCACTCCACCGGCGCAGGGCAGTGATGTCCTCCCTTGGCTTCCAAGCCTGACAATGAAGGCATCCACCTCCAGCTTGGACTTTGTGAGGAAAACACGAATGTTCCTGTTGCTCTGGTTCAGCAGCTTCATCTGAGCATTTGTGTTGCCCATATCTTCTTTTCCGCTCCGTCTAAACAGAAGATCAAAAGTACAGTCTAACTTATTAAGGACATTCCTCAATTGGCTTGAAAGAAATATAGAAAGACCTGGTAAAAAAAACAGTCAGGGTTTTGTAGGTCTTCAGAGATGACCTAATCTATAATGTTTTTGCATGAATTATGAACTTCTCGATTGTCTCGATGGTAAACATGGCTAAGCGAACTCTCCCATTGTGCTGTAAGGAAGTCCTATCATGTCAAACTAACAACCAACCAAAATTTTGAAGAGGAAGATGAAACTAGTGTTTTGATCTCATTAGAAAAACTTTATTTTAGGCTTTGTGGATGCCTAAACATCACTAGATACATCACTGACTATGAATATGATCAGCAGGTTTACCGAAGGAGTCCTTCTAAAAATGTAACATGTGAATATGTAAATATATAACATGTGACTATGACTGTTAAGCCTCAGGTAAAACATGTCTGGATGACTGGAATCAAGAAAGGACAACAATTGTTCTTAATTAGCTTCCATTGTGTGGCAAAAGTGGCAAAAATGTATCATATATTTTTTACAGTTAAATCACGATTTAGATTTTATCACCGTATTTATATTGTAGCGAGCAGCACTGAAGTGCTAGTGCTCCCAGAGGCATTGGGGTAGGGGTAATTTGCATATTGGTGTTTGTTGGTGTTATTTTGGGGAATATCAAAGGAGTAGATGATGAAAATTAGAGACTTCATGTAGAAACGGTGTGTAAATTGTGTGTTTAGGTTGTGTAAATAATTACACATGGCACTATCACCATTCACCCTCATCCAGAAGGGGAGCTGTCGGAGTGGGGTGACTGGTCCGTGGTTAGGTGTGTGATTGATGTTGGTGATGGAGTAATACCATTGTATACCAGTGGGGGTGCTGTATTCTCTTAGTGTAGAACTCCTGTTTGAGCCAAACCATTGTAGGTTGAGGTCTGCTTCTATAAGGCAAACTAGCAAATAGTGCGATTTGTCTGAGGAAAAGAAATAGGAAAAGCATCGAACTGCAGATGGAATGTAGTCTATTTAGACGATACTATGATCTCTCTGTTCAGATTTAGTGGGAGCTTTAGTGGGAGAGTGCGTAAGACTCCTAAATGCATATAACTGAAGGTGACATAAGATTTCTTCTCTATTATGACTTCTACTACTCGCCTTGGTTAAAGTGTCTGAGAGTATAGGGGCTATGTGGGAAATGGTCCAACCATACCTGACATTCTGAAAATGAGGAAAATGACCTTTTAGAGTAATTACATATTTTTCGATTAACATTTCATCACAGGTCAATTTTTGTATGCAATATTTTGCCAGTTATTTGAATATAAGTATTAGTAAAAGACAGCCTGTGTTAATTAGATTTACCAACAGGACGCTATAAAAGAGAAGCTGCATGAGCTGGTGTTTTGTTTGGTCACTTTTAGAGACTCTGTATTGTCCTGCCTGTATTACGAAAACACCCTGTTCCTTATGGGGCTGTGTGTCCAGTGTCCTAAAGAGCAAGAGATCCCATCATGAGGGAGCACAAAAGAAAGGTCATTCCTGTAGATTAGGCTCTATTCTTTGCCTTCCTTCCACTTCTATTTAGAGGCAAGTGCCTTTACTTTCACCATCAGCTTTTCTTTGGAACGTGTTCTCTCCCAGTAGCTTATATCTCTGTGGCATAAAGGCTTAAGGGTGGATTTAGCCACTTGAAATCAAATGAAAATAGATTTTTCCTGCTGGAACTGGCTGATGTCTGTCGTCCGCTCCTCATCACTTATTGCGTCCAAACCACCTGTTTCAAGGTGGAATCAGAAATGACTTTGATGTGGATTTGTTTGTTTCACAATCATGGGGCCGGCAGTCATGTCTTTTGCCCTAACTGCTCTTCCCAGTGATTCCAAACAGAGGATTGATTCACCTCCCTATTTTCTCCTCGCAGTCTTAAGGAGGTTTTCGTTTTGAATCATGGTTCTTCTAAGTGTTTCTTTGGCATCTTCTTGGTGGTTCTTTTGGATGTTCTTTTGAATTTTGTCCTTTTGATTCTTGAGTCTTCTCTGTGTTTCTTACTCACGTTCCTGGAGAGTTTCTCCTTTTGAGATTCAGGTCTTCCAGTCTTCCAGTCTTCCACTGGACTGCAGTTTTGAGTCGGTGTCTATAGTAACATGTGCTGTGTAAATTTAACTGAAAGGACCACAGAGCCAGAAATTCCATGCAGGCATGCAAAACCTTTCTGTAACGCTAGTTTGGCATCAATGATATGCAATTTCAGATGCAACCAAATTAAGCTGTGTCCAGCAGAGTCCATTATTTCCGTTGTTCTAACAACTAATCAGTTAAAAGAACATGAATAATCAATTTTACATTTACGGCATTTATCAGACGCTTTTATCCAAAGCGACTTCCTTTCCCTACCTACAGGGGGCAGTCTCTCCCTGGAGCAACTTGGGGTTAAGGGTCTTGCTCCGGAACCCAGTGGTGGTGTGCTGAGGGTAGGATTCGAACCAATGACCTCTTGGTCCAGAGGCAAGTATCCTACCCACTAAGCCGCCGCCGCCGCCGCCGCCACCACCACCACCACCACCACCACCACCACCAATAATAATAATAATTTTACATGAGTTCAGCTTTTCCTAAACATACATCTAGTTGCTCAAGACATGTTTGGTGTTTGAGATATGCTTTTTTGGGGGGGGGGAATCAACTTGTCTACCATGGATCTGCTCCCCTAAAGGAGCTACAGCAGGTCTATTCGACTAGCGGCCTACATGCCAGATCTGGCACTTTTGAATGTTTTTAATGGCCCACAAGGCTGCCAGTAAATCAGTGTATGATTCATGTGATATAATAAAATGATGGGTTTTGGATCATGATTGGCTGGTCGTCCCCTGTTACTTTCGCTGTGTTGCATATAATTAACCAATCGTAGCCGAAAGAGGTGTGATTTGTCAGAAAAGGGGTGTGTTAAAAAAAAGCGGATTCAGAGCATAAAAGGCTGGCAGTAACGAAAGATGACGAGAATCTGGCCACAGAGAATAGCGGATATAATGCGGGCCCAAAATATGTTAAATGTAGCAAAATATGAATATGGACCTTGCTTAAAAAGCTCCTTAAAGTTAAAGAAAATGTGTCATACTAATATATCTATTACCATCAAAAGTAATTTTTTTAGCCATTACTTGACAAATATTCTGTGGCCCCGGAACCGCCAGTGATTTTCATTTTCAGCCCACTTGCTATTGAAGCTGAATAGCCCTGAGCTACAGGATGATGCAGATTGTAAAAAGCCCCAGACAAGTAAAGCACAGCTTTTGTACTGTAGGTGTCAAATTAGCCGTATGAACATCTCTTTGGTTCTTGCAGGTTTATCAACCATCTTTCCTGTCTGGACAGAACAGCTGTGGTCTTACCTGACCTGGCTGAATGAAGTGCAGAGGAAAAGTCTCAGTGAGGTGTCTTTCCTGCAGCAATGTCAGGTGGAAGAGAAAATACGAGTCCGTTTGAATACAGGTCACTGTTGTAGTGATATGCAAATCTGAACACACCTGGTCCACTGTCACTGGTCTGCAGTGCTGAGTTGTGTCAAGAGACAATGGAATGTTTAAAGGACTAAAATGTTAGAGTTAAGGATTTTTCGCAACGTTAAGTAACGTGGTCACCTTTCCTAACAGGTTTTACAAGTACTAGTGTGTGACTTCTATCTTAAAAGCTCTATAATCTTACATTATTTTCTGCATGGAATTTCAGTGGGTGAAAAACTTCTGCTCTGTTAGATCTGCCCAACCAACTGTAAGTGCTGGTACTGTAAAATAGAAGTAAACAAAAATGATGCAAAAGCAAAAATGAGTCAGAGAAGTCTAAACACAAGACTAAAATCCCTATGGGCCTTTGCGAGCGCCAGCTGGAGTGGTGGAAAGCACCCCCCCTCTGTACTCTCTGAGAAGTGCAAATGTATTCTCTGTTTTAGTGAATCATACGTCACTATTTGGCAGTCCGGTAAATTCAAGATTCAAGAGCACTGGTTTGAAATCGTGTTCTCTGCGGGAAATAGTGTACATAGACCAGGGACCGTATTACAGACACTTCCTAACTTGAAAATCCTATCCTAACTGTGTGGTAACCATGGTAACAGCAGTTTAGGATCTTATTCAGGAAAAAAGCTAATTTTCCAATCCTAACTTCAGTTGCAGAAGCATCCTAGCCGCAAAAAATCTTAAATTAACTGTCCCAACTTCAGGAAAACACTTCCACTGTCCGAACATAAGGTGATTTTCAAAGCAAACTGTGTGACTCTGTGTGTGTGTTTGTGTGTGAGAGAGAGAGAGAGAGAGAGAGAGAGAGAGAGAGAGGGAGAGAGGGAGAGTGTGCATGTGTGTCCCTATACTTTTGATCACATAATTGTGTCTGACAGCTCTGTCCCAGTACTTTTGTCCACATTGTCCAGTTGGTCTGGTGTAAAGTTAAGAGCAGGACGGTATTTAATCTCCATATTCTGAAGACAGTGATGAAGAGACTCTGGTGATACAGTGTTACGGACTGGAGCCTCGTAAAGTTACAGTGGCAGCAGGTAACAGTGACTTTGTGAGATGATGTGTTGCGTTAGTTGCTAGGTAACAGACATAAATGTCGATCACCGATGTTAGATCGCTTATTTAGGATTCCTAACTAGAGAGTAGATAGGATTCCTAAATAGTTAGATCTGCTTCTGTAATACCAAACTGAAAAACATACTCTTAAATCATCCGATCTTAACTTTATACTTGAGGTAGGAAGTTCACCGAAAAAGAAAGATAAAATGCAGAGACAAAGTCTGCTGTAGCATCCAAGTACAAAACATTACCATTTACAACCTTTAGCTGACGCTCTTATCCAGAGTGAAGTACATCAGAGCTCAAGTCACTGCAGACTAAGTTACACCTAAACAACTCCTGTCTAAGAAAAGTCAGAAGTTAAGGCTAAAGTAAGGAAGGCATGGAGATTTTTTTTAGATGGGGGAGAAGGTAGTGCACATAGGAGTGTATTTTTGAGGTAGAGCAGATTTGGATATTTAAGCAGCACCTTTTAGACAGTTTTTAATCAAAAATAGTTGGTGCGGTGAGTTTCTGTATGAGGTCAAATCCTGAATGAATTTGGTGGAGGAGGTAGGATGAGCCCCTTGGTTCCACTACAGAGTGACGTTAATGTTACAGCATACAAGGGAATTCATCACCGTTACCACGTTCATGGAGTCGAACCAAAGGGAAGTTGTTTTTTTTTGAGTTGTTTTTTTTTTATCTTTTATTATTTTTTATTTTGTTGTCTATCAAATTTCTTCTGCATTCTTCACCTGTTCAATAAGTTAAACTGGCCAATATCCGAGTTCGCCTTCACTTGCCTCACAGTGCTAAAGGTAAGTCTGCTAGTGTCACAGAAACTAACCCCAAACAGATCTTGATCTGTGACACTATCAAATGTATCATTAGCGCTGTGAGGCCGGTGAAGGTGAACTCGGATATTGGCCAGTTTTCTCATTGAACAGGTAAGGAATGCAACTTTATATTAATATCTACGGCTTAAGAATGGGATGCCCTATCAGTGTGATTTTTGGCCATAGAGTGTATTAGGACCTCTGCTCCCATTTGGTTGTTTAAAACGAATGCTATCCAGTATAATGTTATCAGTGGTCAGGTTTGAGGAACTTGTGGAACTGAAATTTATCCACTAGTCCTATTTCCCAGGTGAGGCTGAGCTGTATCATCAATAATGACCATATAGGTCGCAGTCACCAAACACATCAACCAATAAGGCATTTTACAGGGTCAGTCAGGGCTTGTGGCAGTTCCCAGGCCAATAAAATGCCAGGAGGCAGCATTTGGGAAAGGTGGTGTTCATTTTTGGCTTTGAAGATGTTATTATAACACAATGAATTCCTGGAACATCTGCTTTTTCGAACACAAAATGAGAGACCTGTCTGGTTCTGTCCTACTGAGGTAATTGGGTGTCATTACTGACCCCTTTTGTCCTTCGGTATCCATTTTCTTGAGGCTGGCTGGCACCATGTTTTTAATCCCAACGATTTCCTTTTAAATTAAACCTTGGGTAATGGAAACTTAAAGAGAGGACCTGTCTTGTCGGGAAAAAACAATTAAGTCCACCTGCTGGAACGGTCGGTGCTGTAATAACGTAGACATAACAGTCTATTTTTATTAAACGTAGAGAAGTCAGAATCAGAAGACTTTACTCATCCTGGAGGAAACTGCTGCACAGAGACACAGAGAGATGAACAATATAAAATATAAAGTGTAAATAAATCTCTGCAGAAAATACTCAAACTGAAATACGCCGTGATATAAAAAACAAATGCTGGGATATTAATTGTATGGATGAGTGACTTAAGTCAATTACTAATAACACAGATGGTGGTTTGGTTTGGAGTCTGTTATTGCACATAATGGAGTAGCAGACCAGGAATTCTGACAAAAGCAGTGATATTTTACGTGGTAAGACTGATGCACATAATAATAATAAGATATTAGGAAACGATCCAAAGACATTTGACTGTGGACAGCATTTACCACTGTAGAAGTCCACTGAAGATGATTCTTTACAAGAACGGTTTAGTGAAACAACAAGCATCGGAATAGAACTGCTGATGATACACAGATAATGCTGCTAACAATCATAACCAGAACTAAAGTGTCCGCTGTGAAATGCACACCTGACTGTGCTCAGAAGACGTTCCTCCAGGTAACTAGCAGCAGCATTTCGATAGGTGAGCTCTCATGTGTGAATAGTAAAACTCCAGCGATCCAAAGCAAACACAGATAAGAACCGAGGGGTAGTGGCTTCAACAATGCTGTACTGCTGTTGAGGACTCCGCTGCATCCATGGCGTAATGAAGCTGTGTTGGCTACAAATGTTCTTTTTCATTTTTGCCCCTAAACCCACAGACCTCAAGAGGCCAGCATGGCTGCCGGACCACCTTGACGGTAACCCATGTAAAGTTATTTTCTGGGACCAGTGGCGTTCGCTTAACTTGGACAGTACAAAAAGGAGCTTGGATCATGTGTGCAAATGCCATGCGGACAGATGTGTCTACATTGCTGTGTTACCCACATTCAGGCAAGAGCCAGTCTATTGGGCTTACCGAATCCACCATGAAGAGTCCACTGTCTTATTGAAGCAAGAGTTCCTGAGGAGCATCTGGCCTTGGTACATACCACCAAAGGTATGCTCATGCAGTCTTATCTTAACACAGTAGTTTTCTGGGTTTTATTTGTTTATGCGAGGACCTCTTTATTTGGAAAACCCTCTGTAGATTTTTTGTTGAAGCTTACACTGCATTTAACTAAAGTACCTCAAACACCTTAATCTTAACCTTAACTCAAAACTAACCCTAGCAATGTTCATAAACCCTTGAGGCTAATTCTAACTGAAACATCAACTTTGCTGGAGCTGTCACAAAAAGAAGTTGAACACAGGTTGAAGTGTTTGATAACTAAATACACAATGAGGTTCCTTTGGTAGGTGACATCTCAGCATTATGCAAAATACATTGGATAGCTCCTAGAGGATGGCAGTTCTTCTCAAAGCATATAAGAGCTTATTGGAATTGGCCTCTTGAATACAGATTTGAACAGTAGGCTACAAGTGGCCTGAAGAAAGCATTGCAATACACATATGTTACCTTCATCACTTGAAAACAGATTTTATGGAGTACTGACATTATTCTTTCCTGCTTTGCTCCTGTTCTCACAGATTATTGCTGACATTCTTCGAGAAAAAGCATCTGATTCTCGAAGAGCCGTTTTGAGATCCTCCCTTCCCATTACGCACATTGTGAGTGGTTTGGTTCCTGCTAAGAGGAAACACATAATCAATAAGAGCAATTGTCCAAGAAAGGACTGCATTCATTGGATTGCTTATAAGCACATGAGCTCTGAAGGAGAAATATTTGATGGAGCTGCTATACGAGATGGTGGAGATCAGTGGAAACAAATGTCAGTTATTCAGCTTGCAGATACGCTTTCCAAGATCTACTCAAGCGCTAAACGTTTGAGAAAGTTTTCTGACAATCGAAAAGTTAGCAATCATGGTTTAGAAATCTTTCCTGAAAAACCTGCATTTACGAATTACAAAAAGAGAGCAGTTGGCAAAATACTGCATGGACAGGAAGAGAGGACCTTCAGGGGGACAGAAAATGCTCTGGAAATGGATGAAAGGAAAACGTACCAATTAGGACTGGCAGCTGTGGAGCAAGAAGACATGTTCCAGATTGAGCAAGACAGTACGGACAGATCAGAGGGGAGTTTGGACTTTGAGGTCGAGATAACAGGCGAGGTGCTGAGCAATTCACAGGATGCAGCAGTTCCTAAAGAGTCGTGGCTGTACGGTCCTGAAAGGATGCAGAAGGACTCCTCAGAGCAGGACATATTTTACAGACAGTATGACATCAATGTGTCAATGACGTCCTCTGAAAATGGTAGAGAACAAGCCAAAGAAATCCTAGGTATGTTCAGGGAGAGAAGCCGTTTCCAGAAAATGAGACCACAAGAGGACATTGTGCCATCGTCACTTGAAGTTATTCCAGATGAAAAGACCACAGAAGCCTCCACAGTGCCCCCGACTAACTTCAAACAGGAACCTACAGAATACCTTCAAACAGGAATCACTGAGGAAACATCAACAGATCAACTATCAATAACACGTAAGGCAATGCAAGTCAGTGAACCTTCTCACTCATCCCCTACCATGGATTTTGAGACAGAATGCACAGGGGACACAACAACCTCAACAACAGCAGACAGTAAAGAAGATCAGGTTCTAGATAAGCAAAACACGGAGGAGACGATACTCACATCAACTGTAACCCCAGAACCCTCACAATCTGAGGTCAGAGTTACTGAAGAGACACAAGGAACACAGACTCCACCAAACACCACAAACAGGAAAGAAGATTGTACTGAGCCCAGCACATCACCTGAGACAGGCAAGGCGACTGAGAGCACTGGGACAACTCCTGCAAATGTACCTGAGGTAACACCTGCTGAAAGCTTTGAAACAGAATGTACAGAAGAAGCACAACCTTTACCGGACACCACGAACATCAATAAAGAGTCCACGGCATCGCCTGAGCCAGAAGAGACCACCCACAGCTCAGAGGAAACGTCCCCGCTAGGAGTGCACTTGAATCCAACCACAAATGTACCTGACCTTACAACCAGAGGACTGGAAACAGAACGCTCAGAGGAAACCACACTTTCGGCAACAGCTGTTAAAAGAGAGGAGGAGAGTGAGACCAGAGCATCACTCAGGATTACGATGACAGATACGGTTTTGGGGACAGAGCCCACATTATCTTTGACACCAGAGGCTACTTCCCAGAGGTCTGATGTGACAATCCCAAAAACAAGTGAACCCTCAGACACCACAAACAACAACAAAAAGTACAGAGAGCCCAGAACATCGCCTGAGCCAGAGAAGACAAGCCATGTCCTGGAGACAAAGGTCACAGAGAAAACGCTACCCGTGCACTTGGATAAAACGATGAGTTTAACTGATGTTACAACAAAAGGTCTGGAAACAGAATGTACAGAGGAAACCACAGAAACTAGCTCTGGAGACCAGAGCAAATGGCCCTGCCATGGACTTATTCACCACACCCCTACAGCTTTCAGAAGATGCACAGAGAAAATGACAGCGTGGTTAAAATTCCAGAGAGCAAGATCCCGTTTCTCCCCGACTCCTGGTAGTGTTCATTCAAGCACACATTCAAACTTTAGATCCCAGGAGGCATTGCAACTGACTGAAGTAAGTGATGTAGCGAATCACAAAAATGATATTTCAGGACAAACAGATGACCGAACCCATCTGAACGCTGAAGAGGACGACCATTTTTACTTCTTTGATGGCAAGCTCAGGATAAGACCTAAATTTGATGTAAAATGAATAATTTTATTGACTCCACATGTTTGAGTGTTTACACAATATGGATGTTAATATGGATCTACAGTTAACTGGTTTCAAATACAGTAATCCCCCGCTTTACGTGACAAGAGCTCCCATGTATAGTGAAAAAAACGTCGTCGTGTTTTAGTTAAATAAAAACATAAGCCAAAAAATTTAGTGTAAACCCTAAATCTGCCCCCCAAATCTGCTCCCAGAACACTTTGATTTCATTTTAAACTCAGTTTAATGCATTGCCCTTAAAGAAACTGTGATCGTAAACCAGTAATCGCCTCTTTTAATTTAATTCACAGTAATAAAAATGCAGGGATTTAAGAAGGAAAAAATGAAAAATGAGAGAAACGCAGACGATCCACAGGGGACATTCTGGACTGCAAGACACGGAGCAGCCATAACATGCTGAAGCAGGTTCATGTCTGTGCGCTACATAACACTCTCGGATTGCCTACTTTCAAACCTCCCAGCTCTAAGTACAGCGGTATTTTACCACCTTCCCATATTTATGCAGTTATATTTTATATGGAAAGTAGCTGAATTTACGTTCAGGTTTAAGCTACAAAATAGACAGATAGATGGATAGACAGATAGACAGACAGACAGATAGATATAGATAGAGAGATAGATAGATAGGTGGATAGATAGACAGACAGACAGACAGACAGATAGATGAACAGATAGACAGATAAATAGATAGACAGATAGATAGATAGACAGACAGACAGATATATAGATAGATAGATAGGTGGATAGACAGATAGATAGATAAACAGATAGATAGATAGACAGACAGACAGACAGACAGACAGATATATATATATATATATAAATAGATAGATAGACAGATAGATAGATAGATAGACAGACAGACAGATAGATAGGACAGACAGATTGTCACAAAAAAGTGGAGGATATTTGCAGTTTTCCGTGCTATTGTTGGGGTTTCCGCATCCGTAAATCCGTGACTGCTGATCCACGTAAAAGTGGGGGATTACTGTATATAGGTTTACCTGATATTGAGAAAATTGTTGGAAATGATTGGTCTTACTTTATAATGAACTGTAGTTGGTAAGACTAATTTAAGAGCAATAACACAATTAAACACAATGTTTGTCTTGGGTGTGTGTGTATTATTTTGCCAATAAAATCACTACTAAAGTCTGTTTGGATGCAAGTAAAAGGAAAACTGTCTTGAGTCAGGTTGAGTCAGGTGTTTTGTTAACCTCCACCTCTTCTCTGAATGGAAGAGATAAAAAATCCACCAGTTTATCATTCCATTCATGTTTAATAAAAGCAAAGAAGCAGCCTTGTATCACATATCACATACATTTTTATTTAAATGTAAAATATTTAAACTGAACTCCCTCATCTCATGATCTGGGATCGTATGAAATGCCCAGGGACATTAGATCCATTAACATCAGTAAAAGTGACCATTCTCTCATATGTAAACACACCACCGCATGAGCAGCATGAAACTCTTCCTCTGCATTTAACCCATTCACCAAGTAAAACAGGGGGCAGCAGGACCACGGCGCCGGGGAGCAGTGCGTGGGACGGTACCTTACTCAGGGTACCTTCAGCGGTACCTAGCGGTCTTGGGAATCGAACCCACAACTTACTGATTGCAGGGGAGCGCCCAAATCACAGGGCCACAGTGAGGAAGGTCTTCTTAATCTATTGGTAGTTCACAAACACTTAATTTTGAGATACATTTTGAAACATGACGTGTGAAATACACATATACATTTACAGCATTTAGCTGACACTTAGCTGGCAGTTAGATGGCAGTTGGATGGCCTAGTGGTTAAGGCATCTGCCCCGCGACCAGAAAGTCCGGGTTCAATCCCCAAGACCGCTAGGCACCACTGAGGTACCCTGAGCAAGGTACCGTCCCACA
>JBBPDH010228676.1:0-11111 GCA_037974565.1 Clupeocharax schoutedeni | reverse complement strand
CAGCACTGTCTTATAACTAACAAACTAACTCCAAATAAAAGTATGATATCTCCTTTATTATTATTATTATTATTATTGTTGTTGTTTAATAACACGTGAAGTTGGGGCATGCAGTAGACACGAGAATTCACAACAATCTGCATGAGGTTCCATAGTGGCAAGCCAGTGGGTACTGTTCAAGTTAAAGGCACCCCACTGGGAAACTATCATTTGGCCTCAAAACACAGTACAATAGTGAATAAGCCCAATGAAAGCCATCTTCTTTACAATACAGAGGAGCTATAAATAAAACTGGCTCGCCCCAGATCTGTCAGAGATGGGGTGAAAGGACAGCACATCCTACAAAAACAGAAACACTATTGATCATTCTCTGATCACACTCCGCCACCAACAGAAAACATTAAAGTGTAGGAAAGACAGTGACATCAGCTAATAGAACTGCAGGAAAATAGGGCAAAACCAGGGAGAGGCTTTGGCAGTTATATTCCCCAAGTGCCACTTTTTCACTCTTTTAAAATGAATACCCTATTTTATTATTGTGTGTGGTCACATGTATATAAATTGAGTATAAAACATAAACATAGACATTTATACACATGCTCAATGTACACACAAGACCACCCACCTTAATAGAAATATGTAGTAATTGCTATTAAAAGCCAGATGTGTAAATATTGACTAGATTGCTTTACTGCAGTAATCCACTTTTAGTTGTCAATGTTTTTGGCCCAAACTTAACTATCACTCTATGAGAGTCATATTAAACATTTTGTAATAAATGTAGAATTTGGTAATATTACTCAATCATCCTATTTTATTGGAAATACATTCATAGATAAATGTACTCTGACTAAGGTGAGAGTTCTTCTCCAATGACATTTCATTTACATTTTCAATGATTTTCCACAATAAACCTTGTCATATCAAATTATCATCTTTGTGACCTAGGTATGTACTTTTGATGATGTTTATACACAGCAAAAACAACTCTACACAGTGTGAGGCAAAATAGTGATATAGGCATGCATTTAGCACAGTACAAAATGATGAGTTATTAACTTCCATTACATTGATTTGAACTCGAGCAGCTCCAGTTCAAATCTAAAGAAGCAAACTTCAGATCAGATTTGTATTGACTGCTCTATCACTATTGTGGGATAAAAGGTTTTTTTTATTTTTATTTTATCAGATCCTTTAATACCAAATAAAGTTAGCTGGCAAGCTGCTCATGCATTAGTGATATGTCTCTCATCCCATGATGGTTGGAAAAGGGTAAAAAGTAGATCAGGAATTTTGGAGGATTGAATTTGTGTAGCCCTACCCAACCTTTGTCCCTACATTTTGCTATCCCTACATTTTGCTATACAGTTTTATCCAAAATACACTATATGGCAAAAAGTGTGGATACCCCTCCTAATTATTTAGTAGGTGTATAATGCATATAAATGTGTATAAATTCAAGAACATAGCAATAGAGGCATCATAGTCAAACAATGACAGTTGAATGTGTTCTATGGAAGAGTTAATTAACTTTTCTGGTAAGGTCATAGTATGACACCTTTGCTGCAAGTCAGCTGGTGAAATATCTATCCTGCTAGACTTGCCTTAGACAACAGTAAATACTATTATTGTGAAGGAATAGAAGGAGCAATAAAAGTCTGCCACGAACCAGTAAACCGCACAAACTCACAAAGTTCTCCTGCTGATTCTTGTAAAATTCTTCTGTTCTGTCACTCACAACAGTGTTCATGTAATGGGTTTCCATGGACTGATGGGTTTTCATGACCATGAAATGGGTTTTAATGATCAAATGCTGCACACAAGCCTAGTCTGGACTCAAGGCTTGTCTGGAAACAATGGAAAGGTGTTCAGTGAAGTGATGAATCATGCTGTACTATCTGAGAGTCTGATAGACATGTGTGAATTTGGAGGATTGTAAGAAAAGAAATACCAACCAGAATAAATAGTGCCAACAGTAACATTTGGTTGAAAAGGGTTAATGATCTCCAGCTGTTTTCCAAGTTTGGACCAATTGGTAGAAATGATGGAAAGATGTTTTAAACAATGAAATGCTTCCAGATTTGTGGCAACAAGATTAACTATTATAGACGATTATAGATATTATGGACTAAATGGACAAACTAATTCAAATTTTGTGTACAGTGTATACATGTCTTGCATGGTTTGCACATCTGTGCATTGAGATATTGAGATGTACTGTGAATTTCTATGGGCAAAAATGTTCCAACGTGTTCAGAATACTTTTTAGATGCTATTTCTATACCTTTGAATGTACCGTAAATTCCAACTATATAAGTAAAGATACACTGTTTGAACTCTTTGATTACTTGCAGATTTTGTTACATGAAAGGGTGCCAAACAGGGCACAAAATCTCCTTTAGTTTAACTGCTGTATATGATTGTGTCTTTTTTGGTGTGTGTGATTCACTTGGATGGGCTTTGAGAACTGCACTAGCTTCAGCTATTACACTCACCTTGGATTTGAACTCTCAGTGCTTCTAGCTTGCAGCTGAATGCCTAAACTTGGCTATTCAGATAAAGCTACTGAATCTTCTTTTATGGCAAAGCCTCCGTTAGCTCTGTTAGTGGCAGAGCCCCAACCTACTGTTCACTTGGAATGTTTCTTACAGAGCTGCCTGGTGGTCACCTTGTGTGCTTGTAGGAGGAGTGGGATTTGGCTGATATTGTGTTGGCTTCTAAAAATGTTCTGTAGAGCAAAGATGTAATGCCCCTCTCTCTAAAAAGAAAACCATCAGAGTTGTGGAACATGTGGAGCAAGCCTGAACAGTTGTGGGAAGGAACTCTCAGAGGGCCTATATCATAAAAAAAAGAATTAATAGAATAGTGTGATATAAACATTTTAAAGAAACTAAGTTTGTATAAGTTTTGAATGTTTTTGTGTTGCTAAGAAAATAATTTATAGATGATTTATATAATTTACATATACAGTCAGTTATATAACTACTAGCATCGTTGGGAAAAATGGGTCAGAAAGGTCAAGAAAAAAAGCCTACGTAGTTAGACTCAGTCTGTAAAATTTACTGCAATTAAAAGTTTTCAATATAATAGATGTTCTTTCATGACCTTTTTGCCCATCTTCAGCAAGTGTGCCAGTAATTATGGAGTTCACTGTATCTGCCTATTCAACCTATAGCTGTGTAGTCTCGCTGTCTCACATTGGAGGTGTGTTTCTTCCCTGTAATGTGTATTTTCCAACAAATAAGAAAGAAAATGACAATTTAATGATGACTGTATACTATACTATGTTACTATACATTATTTGTTATATTTATTTTTTTAAGAAGTACTTTCTGCATCCCTGTGTATGTACTGGCTTATATTAGTTTCTTTACTTTGTTTTTTAACACAACTTTTTTGGCAGAATGTATAATCATTAAAGAACACAAAACTCACTGACTCACTGTAGACATGAGCTTTGACCCTTTAGAGGATCATTAGGACATTACATTCTTTGTGCAATCCGCACTGTATCCAATAACATCAATGCCATAACAACAGAATATCTGGCAAAAAGGCGTCTATGATTAGGAAGGTAGCTTATGAGGGTAGCTAGTGGTAGTAATAAACTGTAGAGAGAGAACCCTGAGCCGAACAAATGACTTTGTTAAATTAATGAGAAAAAGAAAGGAGATGTCAGCAGAAGGCTTAGTCAGAAGATGATAAGGAAATAAAAGAACATAGCATAGGTATTCAAAAGAACAACATGTACAGTTGTTCCTTGTAGGTTGTCCTGGAGCATGCTTTTAGTCATATGAGTCATATTTTCAGCTCAGATGTCTCACGTTTCTCCCCCTCTGGATATTCATTAATTTCATTAACACCTCTGCAAGAGAGACACATCGGAAATGGGTAGCAGTGAGTGGCAGAGAAGTGAAAAATGAAGATACAGAACATTACTGATACCAGGTGGTTAAATAAGGTACTGCAGCTCCAGTTTGACAATCTTAAAGTCCTAAAACTTCTGTTTGACCAAAATCGTTTCATGATTAAGACAAGTACCATCAGTAATGTGAAAGTGGTCAAACTGCAAAGATGGTCAGTCAGCAATTTTTCGATTTTTGCTTTGAATCAGAATCCAGTTGATCCATGTATGAATGTATGATTGCAACACGTTAATCAGAATAGAAAATTGTTAACACATATTTACAAAAATGCACAATGAAAATCAATTATATGACACTGTCCATGTTTGATTGCCAGTTGTACCCCAATCCTAAAATAAAAAGTACAAAAATAATGCATTCCATCAGCTGTGGTGTTATGTTTATTTTTCTGTCTTGGCTTTGAGTCTCTTGAAAAGAACCTTCTTGGGCCTCAAAAGAAAATGAGAAAAGAGTCTGAGAAAGAGTGATTGGATGACTTTCACATATTTTTAGACTGTATTAAACACAGCCCCACAAACCACTTGCTGTCTATCAGTTTCTTCCGTCTTGGCACAAACGAAAACTTCAAAGACATGCAAATGTGTGTCGAAAGAAAAGGCAAAGGCAAAAAGAGAAAGAACAAGGCATTTAATCAGATCTGAAAAGATATATTTGTTCCAAAATCACAGGGACAATAATTAGAACAGCACAATTATACCAATATTACAATAATATTATAATAATTTAAAAAAATTGATTACTGAAATAATTGTACCACTGTACCTTCTGCTCTCTCTCTCTCTCTCTCTCTCTCTCTCTCTAAAAGCTTTTTTTAAATAACAACTGAAGATGAACAGAGGATCAATATATGAGACATTTTGCAGTCTGAATAAACGTTTTTTAGCAAACAATACATCCACTGTTTTATAATAGACCTCACTGATAACTACTGATAATTGCAGCTCTGATTAGTGCTTACATAAGTGAGTAGAAACTGCTGGGTTTCGAGTAATGTGCTCTGGATCAGCACAATAGCCTCTTTAGCAGAGCTAAGACCAGAACAAGGAGATTGTTAAGAGGAGCTGTGAGTTACTATGCTGATGTTTGTGCTAGAATGTGACTAAGCCTGGCCGTTGCTAGGTGTTGAGAAGCTTTCTCAGTACAATCTGTCTCAGCACCTGTGCAGAGCGAGAACAGTGAGATGTAGTCGTGGTGGGGAAGGGGGAAGGGTTTAGAAGATAATACCCATGGATAGCTGCAGGAAAAGGGACAGGGGTAAATGATTGACCTTTTTGTTTCGAAATCACTCAATTTCTTCAAAATATTGTTGACATTGAGTTTAAATTTAAATGTTATTGTCTCCTTATTGTCTAATTTAATAAAACCTTTTCTTTATATACCATTAAGCTATATCATTAAATATAACTAATATTGTGAAATTCACCCTCATGCTGCCACAACACCTCTGACCCATAGAGGTATGGACTCCACAAAACCTCTGAAGGTATGCTGTGGTATCTGGCACCAAGACGTTAGCGGCAGATAATTTATAAACTGTAAGTTGTGAGGTGGAGTCACACAAGTCATTCTACTGACACTGACGATGGTAATTATCTACATTTTTTGCTGCATATTAGAGCACAGCACTATCTGATGTATAATTATCTGATATAAATGTGTTTTATGTTGGGGCTGTTTACAGGGAGCAGTGTGTGGGGATGGTACCTCGCAGGGTGAACACCTTAACCACTTGGCCACCAGCAACCCAGCTGTAGATGTATGGAAACGCAAACTTTAGTTATGACATGATACCATATGCCAAGAACAAAAGCATGTTCTACATGCTTTATATAGCAGAAAGAGGAGTCTTTCTCATTAAAGATTAAAATCCATTTTAACCAAAGAACTACTTACACATTCTTGGCTTTGAAACTCTAAAACGCTTAATAATGCAGTTCCCCAGCTACAAACACATAACTAACATGATACGGAATGATGACTCAAATAAATTAGTGTTGTTTGAGAAGCTTGATCAAATAGGGTGCGGAATTCTGACCATTGAATGTGTGTCCCTGTTGCAAACTCGTTCCTTTGTTATATATTGACATTTTACATTCTTTTAGCTTGTTCTCTATCAAGTTCCGAGGTTTTTTTTGGCCCTCTCATTCAAAAAACCTCCCAAGGCTGCTCAGTCACGCTTTTGCCTTCAGCTATATAGCAGTGGCGTGACTCGCCATGAATGGCTTCTGGAGACAGAATAAATGTGTGTTTCTCTCTCAGTGCTGCGACTGGAGACACATTTGGAGCTTTAAAATGCCTCATCGCTGTCATAAGCTTGCGAGCAGTTTGATACTTTTCTCTCATTACTGAGAGGCACAAGTCCCATGAGTGCAATAGGAACATTCGATGACACGAGATGACCTCTAGCAAACACACACACACACACACACACACACGCACACGTCCCTATTAAAGGTGGGGACTGCTTATTGACAGCAGGGTGCAATCAGACCTCACATAGACAGATATATATCTGCAGCCGGGTGCCCATTACTCGCTCAGCCGTGGCTCACCCGTCGAGCTGGAGGTCCAGGCGAAAAAAGCGGCAATCCCATTAAAAAGCCGCGAAACCAATCAAACTGCTGGGCTCATGCTCACTCTTCCAGCCACTGGCCTGGTAATTGCCCGTCCACCAATTGGAGCTTATTAGAGAGTTTGGGTTTTTAATTGCCTGCCGGTTGGAACCGGATCAATGGCCGACTTATTAAAGACGATCCGTCCGGCCTGGACACACACTCCCACATACACACGCGTGCACATACATGCACGTAGGAGGCAAAGAGTAGGCCGGGGGTCTCGCACACCTTTGAGAAGTGTGTGCTCGTTAATGTGCCTCCCCTTTCTACATCTCCTTCTCTCTCCCACGCTTTTTCACTGTCACTCGCCCACTGTCTGTCTCGCTCTCATTCTTTCACTCCTGCTCTTGGCTGTTTTATGACACGCAGCCTTTCTTTTTTCTCACTTTCTTTTTCTGTGCCGCTTGTCTGTCTCATTCTTTCCTCATTCTTTCACCCCAGCCCACTTTCTCAAACTGCCTTTCTCTTTCTCTCTCTCTCTCTCTTACTCTCTTTTTTCATAACTTTTTTCTTACTTTCTCTCTTTTTTTCGTAACACCTTTTCTCTCTGTTATTCAGTTCTGTTCAAATCAAGGTTGCGTTTTTGGCATGTGAAATATTAGCACTTGTTTGGCAAATCTTTGATAATGTGATAAGAACAGCATATAACCTTAAGGAAATGTATAATGTTAAGGGGAAAAATAATTATAACATTAATAATGTTGATGAAAATAATTTAAAAATACTCTTTATCCCTCTTATGCCCACTTCTCACTATGCTCATCATTTATTCTCTCTTTTTATGACTCAGTGTCTCTCTCTCTATCTCTCTCTCTCTCTCTCTCTCCCTCTCTCTCTCTCTCTCTCTCTCTCTCTCTCTCTCTCCCCCATGCTCTCATTTACCCTTTCTCACTCACTGTCCATCTCCCTTGCTCTTTTTCTCTTTTTCTCTCATGAATTGTCTCACTCTTTTTGCTCCTGCTGTCTCTCTAGCTAGTTCCTCTGTTTCCTGCGCAGTCTCAGTCTTCCACACTGCTGCTTCTGTCTCTCCCCCCCCCCACCTCACTCCCCCTGTTATCCACTCTTGTGGAGGTGTTGTACACTCCTTTTCTGTCAGCTATATTGTTGAACTGAGCTGGAGGGGTTGAGCCCATTGGCCTGGCCACAGGAGAACAGAGTAGAAGATCAATAACGGCTAAATCAATATCTCTCCCCGGGTGAATTTCTGAGACTGGCTCAGAACGGGCCAGGATTTTTTTCTCCTTTTTTAGGTGGGGTGGTTAATGAAAATGTCATCATTACCTTACACTTACCTCTTTGGCTCATTAAAAATCACTTCTGAATTTAAGAAAATGAGTTCTTATTAAACGCGTCTGATCCATTAGCACGTCTGGGCTGTTACACTTTCAGCACATTCACATGACTGATTTGAATTTCAAATTTAATGGAAGTTCAAGCCATCAGAGGTTTGCTAACGAGAAGACACTGCTTCATTAAATTGTACACATCATTCTCTATGCCACACTGACATCTAGTGCTACAGGGTGAGTAATGCAGCAGATCCAAGCTATACTGTTGCTTCAATTGCAGCCAAACCAAACTGGCCAAAGGGAATAATGGTGAGTCCACTAAAGCTCAAATGCAAATAATACTCAAGTAGAAATATGGCACGCTTGGTGGATCACTGTATTTAATAGCTTTACTATCCAGTATTAATCAATATCTCATGGCAACACATGATGGCAACACTGTGTGTAATACAGTATGACAAAATTCCTACAAAACTCTTTTGATTACCAATTCTGAACACCATTCTTGTTCTTTTGTTCATTTATCCATTATGAATGAACAAATAGAAATTGTCCAAATTTTGGACAGATTGCAAAATCTTACTGATATTAACATAGATTACAGGTAAAGAATATTTTTTGTTATGTAAAATTGTCATTATGGCACTGATTACATTGTCTTAGCCACTATCACGGCACATCATTTATTGAAAATCTATGACAATATGATCTAGTTAAGTTTCTAATACCCAATTATTTAAAATAAAGAAAGCTAGAGTAGTGCCTTCCACCAAACTGGAATTGTGTACTGTAAGACACTGTACCAGAACAAAACCGTCTAAACAAAAACAAGTTCTTCTGCTAGTGGAAAAACCCTGAAAAACTGTCATTACTCACTGGACACTAATTGGAGGAAATGCTAAGAATGCACATGACACCAAATTTTAATAACACAATTTGATGTATTAGAAAAAAGTCCATCTTGGTTCCAGCTGGAAAAATCTCTGAAAATGGCATCAGAGTGGGCACACTCAGCCTGCGGATCAGGCGGAGATCTGCCATAAACAAACACTCATTAGGGGCTGGCATTTAGCAGGAGTACCACAGCAGGCTACGAAAGATGAGCTGAGCCGGGTAGAGAAAGGCTCATACTCAGCTGGAGCCGCACACATCATATCAACCTACACACATGCAGGCCTGCACACACACACAACATAACTTCCCTATTTCCCACTGGGTAGTCCTGTAATTATTGCATCATAAAATTGTTTACACATTTGGCCTTTATCCTTCTCATATATTAGCGAAGGATGGTAATGCTAACAGTTTGAAAGCAGATAGTTTCAACACCCCAAAGGCTCTGAGTCCACACCCACAGTGTTGGCTTAAGGCACAATTAAAAAACGAGTCATTTCCCTGTGAAATGTTTTGGAAAATGAACATAATGAGGTGCAAGAAAAGTGCCAGAGAATTGTTCTTTGTCTCTAATGTTTTGAACTATAAACAGATCATTGCCAGGACCAGGTTATATGAGAAACTTCATATCTACTATATCATTTTCAGTTCCCTAGAACAGGAACAGCTGATATTATATGTACTCACACTGACCCCATGAGGCAAACTGGGGTTTGATTTTAAATCGAAATCAGCTGTAGGATGAACAGGAGAATGGGCTAAAATGCTACTGACTGAGTAGAAGGATATATGCAAATCTTTGGACTTGGGATTTGGTGCATTATGGAAGATTAATGTCTGAATTGCTCTGGACATTTCCTAGTGTAAATGTCCTGCAGGGAAGGCCAGAAGACGTTCTATAGAAGAGGCAGCAGCGTTCTGCCACGTGGATCACTCTCTGAAAGCTTTATAGTCCTGAACACAGCAATTGCCATAACAGAATATGATGTTCTGTATGAGAATTCTCTTCACATCCCCTGAATAGAAAGTCCTGAGGATCGCTGAAGAGACCCCGAACTTCCTCAGTTGCCGGAGGTTGTACAGGCGAGTGCCTAGCTTTTTTTTTTTAACTGGACCTGAATGTGAGCAGATTTGTGCACCTAGATACTTGAAGGATGGCTCCCTCTCCACTGGAGCTCCATTGATGATGAGGGGCTTTTGAAGTCCACCACCAGCTCCTTGGTCTTTTCGACGTTCAGCTGGAGGTGACTGCCCTGACATCATGATGCCAGGTTCTTCACCTGGTCCGTGTCATCAGTAAACTTCACAATGGTGTTGGAGCCATGAGTGGTCATGCAGTCAGAGGTGTAGAGGAAGTACAGCAGTTGGGGGAGTACGCATCACTGTGGTGCTCTAATGTTGGTGATGATGCTGTCTGAGACACACCTTAAAGTGAAAGTGACAATCTGGTCATATGTGAACACACCACAGCACACAGTGTGAACAGCACAAAATGCTTCCTTTGCATTTAACCCATTCACCAAGTGAAGCAGGGGGCAGCCAGGAATACAGTGTTCGGGGAGCAGTGTGTGGGGACGGTACCTTGCTCAGGGTGCCTCAGCAGAGCCTAGCAGTCTTTGGAATCGAATTCGAACTTTCTGATCACAGGGCGAATGCCCTAACCTCTGGTCTACCAACTGCCCCACGTGGCTGAGAGTGGTGTGCATGGAGGAGGAGATGCTGTTCTTCAGCAGCCTCTCAAACACCTTCATTACTTTCGAAGTCAGTGCAACTGGCCGATAGTCATTCAGACATGGACTTTGCCAAGGACTCATTGAAGATGGAAGTCAAAGTCAAAGTGAACTTTATACAAGTATACAGGGAAACAAAATGATGAGAGCTCTGGATCAGCAGTGTATATACAAATACTTAGAAGAAATAAGATTTAGCATTAAAAAAAAAAAATTGAAATAATATAGACAGACAAGACAAAACATTGTGCAAGACAAACAGTGCAATCAGACAGTATATATCTTTGGTATGTGCAAATGGGTAAACTATATAAATATACTATACATTAGAGTTGAGCCGGATACTCCGGTATCCGGTACGGATAAAGCACTTTTGACGAGTACGAGTATCATACGAGTAATACGAGTCAATATCTTTGCTCGGATTGAATAAAAAATCTCATTGGGAAGCTGACTATGTCTGCGTCCTGTGATAGACTAGTCACAGCAACCCTCCCCTACACACACAACACTGAGAAGAGAAGAGAACAGCATGCTCTCTCTCTCTCCCTCAGTCACGCAGGTTCGTGGGTTTTTATCTGTTAACGTTTAGGGTTTCTTCAGCTTCAGGTTTGTTTTTTACTTTGGTTTGTAGTACTTACTTATTAACCAGTAGAG
>JBBPDH010228649.1:0-12378 GCA_037974565.1 Clupeocharax schoutedeni | reverse complement strand
TCTTTCCCATGTTGAAGAGTGGATAAGAGAAATGGCCTCTGTGTCACATCATATTTATACCCCAGGGAAACAGGAAGAGCTTAATTACTAATTCAATTTTCCTAGATACTCTGATCAACTTTGTAAACTACTGTAGAAATGACAGAAATACTTATTTTACATTTATTTCCTAGGAACTGTTAGGGGTGCCTGTAATTGTGGAACAGATGAAAAATAATTATTTCTTAGTCAGGGAGGTTTTTCCCCCTTAAAATTCACTTGAAGTTTCATTTTCTGAAAATTTCAGTGTGAGAGTATGCTTCTGCAATAAAAACTGACTTTATTTTAAGGCTTTTAACACATCTTAACCAGGGGTGAGATTTTAAATAGATGTCCTTTTAAGGTATAGCCAGGGCTCAAGGATTCATTGTTTCATATAGAAATAAATGTACATCTATTAAATGTAAAGTATGAAACTGCATATTTTGTTAATTTTCTTTGCTAAAATAAGTATACATCCTCCACAGAAGACACACTTGAGCACATTTTAATACACACTTGCTGCTTCTGAATTTACCATACTGACAGTAAAAAAAACCGAACATTATAATGTGATACAAAAATGATGGCACAATTTGGTTTATTACTTTCAGTAGATGAAGTCAGCAAATAAATAGAACATTTACAGGGAAAAAAATATATATATATAAGTTTGTTCTCAGAAATGTGCAAAACATGTTATTTTACCATGGGTGTATAAACCTTTACACCTTTCATTATTTAACATTGTCTTAAGTTTTATTTAGGGAGATTTTGTAATAAAACAAAAAAATGTGAATGGGAAGTTTGGCACACTACATTCTGCTATGCTCAAGCCTCAAGAATGGACAATATTTGTGCTGAAGTATAGAGTGGCCTGAAGTATGATTTAATGTAATTACACATTTTTCACAAAATACTAACATCTAGTTATAACTACCTAAAATATCATCCCCTTATACAATTGTTTCTTAATCTTGCACATATTTACTCACAAGTAGTCCTTGATTTTGTTTCTCTTTGACAGGGTTTGTTAAAGTTTGTAAAGTAGCTGGCATTATCTTGGTAAAAACAGATGTTGATTTAAGTATAGCTTTACAGTTATGATGAACAGATGTGGACTATTGAAGCACTGATGCACGTCGCTCCGGATGAGAGCGTCAGCTAAATGCTGCAACCTTAAAACATAAATATATATTAAACTTGAGGCTGCACTGTGATTTTAGAGGCATTTTTGAGCCAAATAAGGTGTGCTGGAACAGGCAGTGGCGAAACTTTGCTTTATGTGGAACAATCAGAACATGTTCTGTGGGCTTTTTTTTTGCTTTACCATATAGAATGCAGTACTTGGAGATGGAATGTGTTATATTTACATTTACGGCATTTATCAGACACTTTTATCCAAAGCGACTTCCATTCTCTAACTACAGGGGGCAGTCTCTCCCTGGAGCAACTTGGGGTTAAGGGAAGCTCAGGGACCCAGTGGTGGTGCTGAAGGTAGGATTCGAACCCATGACCTCCTGGTCCAGAGGCAAGTATCCTACCACTAGGCACCACCCGTTATATGTGAAGTGAAGTGACCATTTGTCACACACCACAGCACACAGCATGAACAGCAGAGAATTCTCTATCTGCATTTAGCCCATTCACCAAGCGAAGCAGTGGGCAGCCAGAAACACCACACCTGGGTTATGTGGAGTTGAAATAATTCACTGGTTCACTCTTTCTCCCTTTATTTCCTTCTTTAACTAAGTCCACTGTAGTCTATACCACCAAGCAGAAATGTCCAGAGTGTTATCTGTCTGACTGATCCAGTGCTAACACTGCGCAGTGGGGAATCGACTGCAGTCTGAACAGAATTTCTGTAATTGGTGAAACTGTTGAGGATTGATTGTGCAGCAGAATAAGCAAGAGAGCCAGACTGTTCCTGTTCATTGAACTGGAAGACTGTCTGCCCCATACACTCCATCTAATGGAGATTTATGAGCCTCTCTGGTCCTCTAGGATCCAACATTTAGGGGAGATGCACAAGGGTAAGGAAGCCTCACACTCTGTGTCAACTCTTGAAGAGTCTATATACTATAAAATGTTTAGTGATGTCAGAAAAAACAGCACAATTACAAATATCAGCACATTCACCCGACAAAGGTTTAGCCCACACACTGTGACTAAGGGCCACTTTAGTGCAGACTCCTTTATTGAATGAGGCACAGTAAAGGACGGCCAATCAAAACAGAGGTTGTTTACATACACCATTCTTAAAGGCAAACTAACAGACGCAGACCGTTTATCATTAAGGGATACAGAGAGGTTGGGGAAATGAAAATGTATGATGAGTGTTTTGGACACTTAAAACCCATTTAACCTTTTTATTTTGAATCATCGATTAATAACAAAATTGTACTGTTTTGGTAGCGTCCTGTGAAGTGTTATAGCTTCAGTAGTAATCCCATATATGTCACAATGTGGTAATATTTACACTTCCACAAAATATTCTGTCTAAAAAAATCCAATTCTGTTAAAAAATAATGCATATTTAGCATCCTGAAGGTTTGCTGGTCATTGTCTTTCACCTTTTGTTTGATTGCTTTGGATGCTCATTTGGTGACTTCAGCCACTTCAGCCATTTCTTCTTAATGCTTATAAAATAAAGGCCTGTCTTCTTATTCATTTCATTGAACATTTCATTGTATTTCAGCTTGGTTTGCAGCACATAAAGCTGCCCAGCAGGGCACATGCAGCATTCTTCTGTCAATGGGAAACGTCTTTTAAAGTCTTTTATGGTCCAAATGGTCTATGAGTGGCACTCAACCATATATTTCTGCTGGATAGATGATAGGTGTCAACAGGTGGCCTATTTAACAATAATTTATTTAGAAGTGCCTTCTGGAGAACGCACCAAGAATGCAAATGATCCTGAGGAGTGGGTTTTTAGTCAGGTGGTACACAGGGTTAGAGATTCAATTCTGAACCATTTTAGAAAGCTTGAGTTTGTCTCTGTGACAAAGATCTTACCATTAGCGCTATCCGCATACAGACACTTCTGCATCCCATTTTGCTTCAGAATTATTACACTTGTGGATTAACATTAGTTTGTAATATGAATTGGTTTGATTGGATAATAAGCAAAAGAGTTGTTAAAATGCAGTCTTAGACTCTGCTGAACTGACCAGGAAAAGGATGAAAAGCGGCCGGTCAGCTGAGACCATGTAGAGTCTGAACTGTGCCCTTTGATCTGGGACAGTGATTAGGGTTAGGGTTATAAATGCAAATCCTACGATTTAACCCATAGTCAGGATAATATTAGCCAACACTGAGCTCAAGACTGATATTCTGAATCTGAAGACACAGCATTTTGCATAGTAACCCGAGGTTACCTCAGTAATATGCTATATATCAATCCTGCAGACAGAACTTCAATGCTAACAAAGAAATATCTCAAAAAAATCAATATCTGGCTCCAGAACAGACCCCAGCACATCCAGGAAAGACTGCAGAGTGTGTTTATAAGCACTGATGGTGTGTGATGTTCTCATAGCAGTGACTCCCCCCTCACCTGACCTTGCTCTGCACCCTCACCCGTCAAACCACTCTTCACTGAAATGAAAAAGACAAGAAAGAGAATTCTTTCGGGGCTCTGCGTGTGTGTTAATGTGTGTATGTGCAGGTGTGTGTGTGTGTGTGTGTGTGTGTGTGTGTGTTGCTCATATTGATCTGATTGGATTGACAAGCTTTAACCTTTAATTCCAGGTTGGAAGATTAGTCTTGGGCCCAGCCAGCCTGCTATACACACAGAGTGAAAAAAAACACCTGAAGGAGTGTATGTGTTGATAGGATAGATTTGGAGTAGAAGGAGCGAGTAGGGGTCAAGAATGTTATGAAGAATAGCCAATTAATGGTTGAGAGTAATTCAGATGTTTAAAATTACAGTTCAAACATTTGGACCTGTGATTCATACATTTTGATTTACCAAAGTCTGCAATTTCAGTTTTAAACCACTATGCTAAACTGCACTATGGTGTGATTTTAGGCCATTTATATCAGTAGAAACCTTTATTACATTTATAAGCATGGGTCACGGGAGGGTCTCTGAGTGAACTTAGTTTGATATATACATTTTTATAGACTCATGGAAAAACAATGCTGGAGTTGACAATGGCATAGTTGCTAAGTTAACAATACAATGTAAAAATATGAATCTGATTGTGTCCCACCATCAGAGAAATTCACATTCAAGGCTGAAGGCTGGTCCAAATGGGTCAAACACTTCAAAACATTGCGGATACAGAGCTCTGCATGATTAAATGGTGAGAGACAGGCTTGTAGTTGGGCTGAGTGACACAAAACTATCAGAGGACTGGGTTAACAGTTGCCACAGTTACAGAGTATAATAGAAAACACATGTAAAAATGCAACAAGAAATGCATGCATTTCTTTATACAAAAGACATACCGCAGTCATCCCAGTCTGTTAACAGAGTAGTGCAGAAAAGACTTCCAAGCAGGCATAATGTAAAAGGTGTGATCACATGAAATGCCACAGTCTGTTGCAGTGTTCAGCTAGGGAGACAGTGTGTAACCATTGTAGGAAGAAGGGACATTATGCCAGAGTGCGCAGAGCTAGAAAGGTCAGTGAGGGGAACATTACTCTACTGACTGAAGATGTGGAGTACAAGGTTGCGTTCTGTGGCTCACTGACTGTTTATGCAGATGAGGGTCCATGGGTGACAGAAATAAAATTAGATAACTGCAACATTGTGTGTAAAACACACAGTGGGCAGATGTGACTAGAGTGCCAGAGATACTGTGCAGTCAGCTCAGCAGTTAGTTGATAGCAAGATACCATCAAAGATCCTAATGGGACTAAAAGGGAAAATTCACAGTAAAGGGGAAATTCACAGCCATATTTAAGAAAGGACAAAAGGCCCAACCATTATTAAGCCCAAATATCATTAAGCTGCTGAAGCACGGCAGTGGATAGCCAGACAGGATTTGTCAAGACTTGGAATAAGCAGTACAAAAAGAATATCCAACGCTGTTTAATATTCTAGGGAAAAAGCAGATGAAGTACAGCATTGAAGTCAGAGACTAAACCTTTTTCTCTTTCGACTCCTAGACAAATTTCCCTCCCTCTCCTGGCAAAGGTTAGAAAAGAATTAAGCTACATGTAGCAACAGGGAATTCAAACATATAACAGGCAACTGTATTTTGTGCGCCTATGGTGGTGGTACATAAAAAACTGGCAGAGTGAAAATGAGTAACCCTTATAGACACCACTGCAGAACACACAGTGTGAACAATGTGAAATTCTTCTCTGCATTTGACCCATTCACCAAGCGAAGCAGTGGCAGCCGGTGACCAGCACCTGAGGAATAGTGGGGATGGTACTTTGCTCAAGGGTATATCAGTGGTGTCCTGGCATTCAAACCCATGACTTCAGTAAAGTCCAACAGTGGGACAGCTGGGAAGAGCCAGTGTTTTCAAAGCTGGACTCTAATTCAGGGTTCTGGCAGATTCTACTTTTCAACAAGTCTTTATTACAAACCACTTTTATAATGGTGCTGAGACTGTATTAACACTTACTTGTGCTTTGGAATTTCCTCTGCTTCAGAGGTGACACAAATCCTCAAAGGTCTGAAGGGCATTTTGTATCAAATGTACTCATCTGGGAAGCCACACAACAGCAGCATGATGAAAAGAATTGTCATGACTCTCTGGAGTTTATTGGATGAAAGAATATGCTAAGTGATAAGTGACAACTGCATAAAGGATATCTGGGCATAAAGAAATGCAGAGAGTGGGCTAAACAGTGTGGTGGCTGGGCCTCAGCATGGAACTGTGATTGATAAACACAGGAGGTATTACTAACTAATGACCTGTAAAACTAGAACAGAGGACATCACACATACATAACACAGTAAACCTTGTATAGGACATTAAAAAACAATAAGTAGTTGACTTATTGCACCGAGAATGTTGCAAAATATTGATATGGAGAGTGTGGAGAGTTATTGGTAGTATAAAGTGTAAGGTGTAGTTGTGGCATTGCATACCTTGTACGGTGTGGTAAAGGTGCAGTTAATATGGTATAAGGCTTGTAAAAATTGCAGTCCTGAATGGCAGTGGCTGCAGTGATTAGTGCAGATAGATCAACGTGTCAGTGTTAGTGTTTGGCAGTATTCACGTTTTGTCCATGATATGATGGACCTGAAGTGTCTGCCTGAAGGCAGCAGCTCGTACTGATGATGTCCAGGGTGATGGTGATTCTTTCACATATTTGCAGCTCCATTGAGGAAGTGAGAGCTGAAAATATTCTTCAAAGAGGAAAGTGAGCAGCTAATGATTTTCAGGGATGTGTTGATGGTGATTTTCTGGGTTGCATCTGAAGGGCTCTTCTTGCTGAGCTGCTGGGGTACCACATATAAATGCTTCATGCCAGCACACGCTTGATGGAGCAGCCATGCAGTTGTGCGTGTAGAAATTGTACACAGAACACAGCCCTGTGGGCGTGGAAGTATAGAGGACGTATTGGGGCCTAATATAAGCATCTGACAGTGATTAGTCAGGAATCTAGTGACATGTGGATCAGGAAAGTCTAAGGTCTAAGAGTTTTGCTCCAGGTTGAACAGTCCAGTATGAAGCATAGTTATCTTCTATAGACCTGTTTGCTCTGTAGGCAAACTAGTGTTTGCATTTCATGATTACTGGGGTGAGTGCAACTGGATTGTAATCATTGAGGCTGCTGATAAGGCTGCAGACATAATAGGAAAATGGACATGGACAGTGACAGGTTGAAGATCTTTTTGAAGATCCCATGGGGGCTGCACATTCTTTCATCACCCCAGACTGTGCACGTGTACCATGAGGATGTGGTTGGTGGAGTCTGGTACAGATGTTGTGGCTGGTGCAGATGTTATGTTATTCTGTTTCAAAGCAATTAAGTTCCTGTGCTAAAGACGCATCTGCTCCAACAGTTGTGGGATTCCTGATCTTGTAATTGGTGATATGTTGGATGCCCTGCCACAATTGCTGTGGGTGAGGTGGTCCTTTATTGTCCTCTTGAAGGCCAGTTTAGCTTCATTGATGGCGCTCTTCAGTTTGGTTCTGTCCTTACTCTAAAGGGCTCCGTCATCTGACCATGGACCACGATGGGAACAATCAACACTTCTTAATTATTGTTGACTACATTTTGAGGTTGCCAATAAGTTCATAAACAGCATCAGAAGTAATGCTCCAGCATTTTAAATCAATCTTTGTTCAGATGTGGCACGTACAGTCAGTGGGACACAATTTTCATCAAGATTGGAGTTTAGCCATCTGATGTCCAGTCCTCACTTTCCACAAATCGTTGGGGAGCCAGAGATAACATTTACAACAATAAGAGAATCAACCAGTGCCTGCCTTGCTCTAATGGCCTACTGCACCAAGCCCCACTGAGTTTTTCATGGAAAGAAGAAATGTATGCAAACCGAAATGTATGAACACTGAAAGCTTAAGAGATGTATAAAAAAATTATCCAGGCGAAACCGTAGCCATAGAGGTGTCACACCTTAGTTTCGAATAAAAATCCAGAAATCCTTGGTGTGATGACCAGAGCATTTTCTTGATTGAACAAAAATGCTTTGAATAATAAATTACAGTACATTATTTATTATTTTGTAATTTCTTATTTGGAATATCTAATCACAACATCTTTTGGAATCTATACATGTAAAAACAGGCTGTGACATGATATGAACAGGTTTTCGATTGTGAACTTTTAAACATTGTAATTCTGTCTTATTCATATTTCCCCACCCTGGTGCTTCACCGTAGTGAAATGTTAGAAACTGAATTGAGGTGAACGATATCAGATTTGAAATCAGGGTTAGTGGACACAGGGATATTGGTGTGTATTGGTGTTTTGTAGAGTATGTCAATAGAGGGAGAGGAACACTATGTATGGCACAGTGCATTGGTGTGGTCACAATGTGTACTCACAAATAATCTGAAATGAATGTCCTGTTTGCTAAAGCTGTAAGTAAACAAACTATGCACAGGGCCAGCTACTAACTGCATACCCATAAAGGGGTTTACAATGATGGAGCTGTCAACAAACCAAAAGAAAGAGTTGAAGACATAGAGATTTTAATAAATTATGTATATTGCTACCAAAACATTCTAACCATGTAATTACAGGCAAAAAGAGCAACAGTAACATATACTGCAAAGTCATTAGGGCCTACACATTGTGTCTTCGCACACAAATGTGCATCTGATCTTGAGAGGTAAAAGTGTTATTCACTTGTCTGAGGTTCATGTCGTGTAGATGCTTTGGCGGCTGCTACTGTTTTATTTTTGGTGGTGGTGGGGGTTGCTTATGTTCTCTTCAGTCACATCCAGGCTTCTAGGTAGGACTCCCCCAATCACAGGATGCTTCACAGGAATGCAGATTAGAGGGTTGAATCTTAACTTGCTTCACATGAAGTGCCTCATCTTTTTTGAACGCTGATACAGCGCTATTGGATAGTTCCTCATGCTAACAGACAGCATTGCTCTGAGTAGTGGGGGAGAGGGAGGGCTGCCCTGTCCATTCAGATAGAGCAAAGCTAGTTGTGCTCACTGGGAATCCAAGCCATGGATCTACTGCTTTTAATAGAGGAAGTCTAAGAGACTCTAAACTAAGTTGCACCTGGTTATAAAAATGGATAGCAGTCCACACAGAACTGGCAGGCCAAAAGCATGTGGAGTGTATAGTCACCACTCCAATATCCCTTCCTCTATCATGTTTTGCACAGTTCTCCTTTAAATATGTGCATGTTTAACATTTAAATGTATGCATTTCTCCATGTTCATGGCCTATAAAGTGTGCTTGTGAGCCAGTTTTGTAGAGAACATGCAGGCACCTTTTTGCATTTAAAATGGGCAAAAATGCTCAGTAAAGTGGTTCAAACTATTCCTCACACACTTTTACTTTTTATCAGCTCCCAAGACAGAATGTGGGGCTGCCTGCAGAAGCACTGAGGACCTGTTTGAGAACCACTGGCTTAATACATCAATGTCTGAGTCTCCATGCTGGATTATTATGGGATATTATCTTTAGGCCAGGTGCTGATCAGAGGCAGAAATTTTAATAGAATCAGCTGATTTCTGGTCTCCATGGAGCCCTGTAGGGGTGTGTGTGTGTGTGCATGTGTGTGTGTGGTTATATTTAGGAACATGTCTGCTCACTAAAGAGACTGCAGTGGAAAGGACGGGTTAAAGAAGGGAGGTGGGAGTTTTGTTGCATACTTTTACTCATACCTGCATTTTGGCAAATCATTCATTTACAAAGCTTCAGTGTGCATTTAAAATTGTAGTTTAGCTTTATTTGCTTTTTTTTACTCTAATATCCGTTAATGTGAAATTCCCACAAATATTGGATTTTTATCTAAATATTTAGATAGATATCCTGCACTTAGAGTAATTAAGAAGAAGAGCTAAAGGAATTTTAAGCACTATGTGGACTGCAGAAGACACTCATGGAGGAGAAGCTGTGTTCAGTGTATCTGTATCTGTATCTGTTCTATGATGAGCTCAGTACACTTATCCAGTGTGTGCTGTATGTTAGTGAAACCTAATATGTGTGTTAGTGAGGTTACAAAGTGAGTCTGAATGTGTGTATGATGAGTTAAATAAATGGAAGGCTTTTTGCTCCCCACTCTCTTCCTTTTCACTCTCCCCGTCCCTCTCTCTTCAATTCTTAAACATTAATGTATCTATCTCCCATCTTTATCTCCTCTTTCTCTCAGTCCTTTTCTTTGGTTTGGGATTTGTTTTCTTTTTTGTTCTCCCTGTCTATATCTTTTTGTCTTTCTCTTTATTTACCCTCTCTTCCTGTCTTTCTCCTCTTTGCTTTCATTCTATATAACAGTGTTTGTTCTGAATTGAAGCTTTACAGTTTCTCCGATAAGCAAAAAACAAAACAACAAACAAAAGGTGTGTGTGTGTGTGTGTGTGTGTGTGTGTGTGTGTTTGTGTGTGTCTGCATGCGTTAACAACAAGTTTTCAGATGTAAAACCGTTTTACCATTTTTTTTCTCTCTCATTCCAAATCTTTTCATGCTTGTAGCTCCAACACGTAGTAAATTTTCCATGAATTCACCATGGCAACCATTGTAACTATGCGAGGCTGATAATTATTTGAACAGCAGTTTCACCTTTCAGACCAAGTGCAGGGTTTCTGATCCATTACAACCTATTGTTTATGTGCAAAATCACACATGCACACACATACCCACACACACACACACACACACACACACACACACACATCCCACACACACAAAACGTAGAAATGTTATTCTCTTTATTTTTTATTTATTCTCTTTATGAAATTATTCATGTAATAATATAAACTACCGGTAATGCCTGTTATTCAATGAACTGACAAATTATTCTGCCTTTTTCGGTTCATCTCTGTTTGGCACCACTATTATTCGAACCTTATACTGACTTACACTTCATACTGTGTATTAAATTCTGTCAGCATTACACGGTGGATCAAATAAACACCTCCAGGGTGGGGTTTGAATCTGGGTCCTGGTCTTGTGTGTGTGGAGTTTGCATGTTCTCTTCGTGGTAGCGTGGGCTTTCTCCAGGGTCTCCGCTTTCTCCCACAGTACAAAGACATGCGCGTCACGTGAATCAGGGATTCTAAATTGTCTCTAGATGTGAGTGTGTGAGTGAATGGTGTGTGTAGGTTCACCCTGCTGTGGGCTGGCGCTATCACAGTGGTACTAACCTTGAAATTAAAATGGTACATCAGCCTTCAGCATAATACAAAGGTTTTCCAGGTGTTTTCTCAGCTCTAGCTAACAACAACCGCACACCTGAACAAGCTGCATTTCTGCTTCTAATGGCAAGTGAAAGCATGCGTGGTGGAAGTTGTAATTAGCTCCAGTGATTTAGCTCATACTGCTAAGCTCCTTGGAGCTTCTCTGCCTGTGTGATGAAATGCTGGTGACACACTGAGCAGCCCAGGGTCAGAAAAGCTCTGATAAAGCGCTCGATACACACCGGCTAATTGGCTTTGCTTTTCTTTTAGTGCTTTCCTTGATTGCCCCATTGTCTACTTAGGAGGAGCTTATAGGTTGTATTTGTAAAGCATGTTGTTTTAGGTGCTTTTTTCTAAGGGCATCTACACCAGAGCTTCTGATAAATATTGAAAAGGAGTAACAGAGTTTATTTATGGTTCTATAAAATGTGATTACTATACAGCTAGCAACAGACACGCAATGAGCGTGAGACACACGTATCTGACTGTCTTCACACGCTCACACGCCACACCTCCGATTTCTCACGCAGAATCTAAGCAGCCCATTGAACACCATCATCAACGTTGGGTGCTTCTCTGTTATTCTCTCCCCTCCCCCATCGATCTGCAAACTGACCCTCCCCCGTTCCACGATCGGCAAACCCCCCCCCCCCCCGCCCCGCTCAGCCGCACATCCCAAAAATCTCACACGCAGGTTTTGGGTAAACTTGAGAGCCCTGCGTGAACTCACCATTCTAGTGTCCGTTATTGGGCACTTAGTGGTGATGTAATAGTGTTTGGCAACTTTATCCTCACCTGGTGAAGTGAAGTTTTCCCTGCACTGTGCTGGACGTGTAAAAAAAGGAAATTACATCCAACTGGAGACAGAAAAAAACAGATAAACAAACATTAATCACCACTGCCCCCTATGTGCATACTGTTTCATTTTAGTCGGATGCTCTTGTATGAGAATATTGTTCAAAAGCCTTTTTTTTGTTCACAATGCGTATATGTAACTATAACCAGGTTTCCATCCAAGGAGTTTTTGCGAAAAAATATTTAGCGCTTAAATATTTTTTACCGATATAGCTGATGGAAATGCTAATTATCGATAAATGTCGACATAATATTTTTCCATTTATCTTGAGTGCATAAATTCTATATCGATACTTCAGATGTCGCAAAAACTACTTTGGAAACACCTATTGTCGGAAAAAAGGGCTTTAACGTAAATAAACGATACAATCCGCTTTTGGGTTGGAACCGGTGGTCTGTAGCAGCCTGTGTTGGGCACAGCATCAGGACTGATGAATCCACAGCATCTCAAACGTCGGCTGTGTCGCTCTAAACTGCTGCAGCCAGAGATTTTCTGTGAAGTGTCTCTCCACCACCTCTTCCCAGAAGCTCTTATTCCATGGTCTCTCCCGTACCGAGCCGTGGGTCATGTGGTACCGGTCCTTGAGCAATACAGAAAAAAAAAATTGCCACCACCACCAGAAATAAAAAAAATTCTGTTAATAAAGCTGTGAGTACACACTGGATTTACGTTTATTATTATATTTTAAAGATACCCCATTATTATATTTTT
>JBBPDH010228624.1:5000-12379 GCA_037974565.1 Clupeocharax schoutedeni | reverse complement strand
AAAGTCGGGAGTGCACCAAAAATCGTGCAGTAAGACGATTTAGAAATCGCACATACTCACATCGTGATTTCGATACGATTACGATTAATTGCTCAGCCCTATACCAAACTGTGACATTATCCATCACTATCGCATATTAGTGACTGTATAACAAAGAAACCAAGATGCAAAGGAAGATACAATATGACCCTGTTCTAAAACAAATGTTGTTTGGCAATCACAACCTATTCTAACAAACTACATCCCTTGGCCAAACAGTTTATGGTCAATATTATTAATAATGAAATAATGTATTAACTACTGTATAATTAATTGTTTGTAGTATACATTGCTGCTCTCACAGATCTTTGCTTTTAATGAAAATTAGGAAAGATGATGAGCCCTCTTATGAATAAAAATGTAACTCTTCTCTAGCCCATCAGTCACACAAAGCTCTTCAGAACAGTACCAAGCATTTGCTTCCTACTCCCAGAGCAATCAGCACAAATGCAAAACAACTGACACTGCTGGACATACAATAACAGCACAGGGTAGGGAGTCTCTGTGTTTCATAAACAAGATGGTGACAAATAATAGCCATAGATTAAATAAAAGCCAAAGATTACTCCTGACTTTCTGCTACTCTTGATCTTGTAAGGACATAAAATGCATCAAAAAAGAAAAGGGAACAGAATGGCCCTTTATATTAAGGATGAAATCAAGGAATTTCAAGGAACTTGCTATAATTAGTGCTACTGCATCAGCAATATCACTTTTCTTCTTAAGTGTTATTATTCGTTTTAAATCTGAAATTTGGTGGCTTTTCTCCTAAAGTTTTTGAAATATTTGCACACTTTCAACGCTTATAGATGAATTTCTATCTAGTCTATTGCGCATGTATAGTGTATTTTGGTTGGCTGATCAGGAGCGGAGTACTGATAATTTGAAATGGCTAATTTTTTCCACAGTCTTGGATTCATGGAATGGTGACCATTGTATTGACACATCACTCTGCGAGGTGCAGACCAGCAGAAAACACTGCAGTGTGCCAGAGAATCAGCAACTAAACACACAGTGTTAAGAGAGATGAGCCCTACGACCAGAATGAATCTGACGAGCGTGTTAGATTGAGGGCTGGGTATTCATAAGCAAATGGTCCACTGATTTTCAGCCACTTTATAAGCAGTTTTTGTGGGGGACACCTCTTGGTGATTAAGCAGTCAATGTGTTGTGCTGAGAAATGAGAGATTTGGGTTCGAATCCAGTTGTGGACAGATTTTTTTTTGGGATTCAGAAAGCACCAGAACAGAGAGCCGAACAGCTGCTGTGCCATAGTTCTGAAATAAGAGTTATGGATATTCCTGAGAGTGATGTCAACACAGATAACAGCAAAAAGATTTGGCAGAGATCAGGGTGCTGCCTCGAATCTTGCAATGACGCTCATAAATGGTGTGGCTTCATCTCAAGGTCTTTTCTGATATAAAGCATGAAATTTTTCCTCTCTGGCAAACAGCAATTTTTTCCCTTTTTGAATACAACAGCGGACCTTCAGAATTAATAAACATTTGAAGTCCTGCAACACTAGGGCACTCTACAATTTACAATGCTATCACTTATAAGGCTTATAAAGTTGCAATTTAAGAGCTTATGTTAAGATTTTAGTAAAATGGCAGAGTACATTTCTTTATCGTATAGCAATAAATTACATATATATTCACACAGTAATCCCACATTATTCGCGGGGGGTAATGTTCCAAGACCACCCACGTATAGTGAAAAACTGTGTCGCTGCGTTTGGGTCAAAAAATGCATTAAAATGCCTATTTTAATCGTGTAAACCCTAAATATGCCAGAACACTTTGATTTAATTTTAAACTCAGTTTAATACATTACCCTTAACTAAAAGGTAAAGATAATCCGTACTGTACTGTACAGTTTACACTAAACTCCGGCAGTGCTATTTAAATGTTAATAACTTTTTCTTTGTATAACAATAAAAGGTAGAGAGAGTATCACTTACCCAGAAAGGTCTTCAGCTGAAAACATCAGAAATGGAGCTACAACACAAAATAAGAGTTCATTTGGAATGATATAGAAAGATTTAACAGTGAAACACAGTGTTCTATTTAGACCTATTTATAAAACAAACAGACCAGAGAACAAAAGGGCCATCATGAGAAAAGTCATGCAGATCTTATCTAATGGTATTTGATCACAAGAGGGTATTAAGACATCTGGTTGATGTCAACTGTGTGAGCCGTGCAGCCTTCTGTTTAGCCTACTCTGTCTCAACTGTTTGACTGTTTGTCACTTCTGTCAATGGTAATTCTTGCCAGCACAGACAGGGTATTTGCCAAAGCACTCTAAGCCAAGGTGCAAGACAAAGGAATACTTAGTACCCACTGTAGAAGACAGCAGTGTCACTGGTGGACAACATATATAATGAATTATGTTTAGACATTTCTAAATACACTGTTTAGTCATAAATTAAAATCACTTGCCGAATATTAGGTAGGTCCACTTTATGCCACCAAACCAACACTGACTTGTTGGGGCATGGACTTCACAAGACCACTGAAGACATGAAGGCATTAAGAAGCGACACAGGCCTCCATGGATTGGATTAGTTTGTCCACCACATGTTACAGATGATTGATCATGCTGATATCTGGGGAATTTTGAGGTCAACATCTTAATAATTTGGTCCTGAAACCTTTCCTAAAGATGGTAGGGTGCATTATTACACAGAAAATTGCCAGTGCCATTAGTGGCCATAGGGGTGTATTTTGGTCTGCAACAACAACCAGATTGGTGATACCTGCCAACGTAACATCCACTTGGACCCAAGGTTTCGCAGCACAACTTTGCCCTAAACAACATGCTGCCTCTTCCAACTTGACCTCTTCCAAAAGGGCAGCCTGATGCCATCTCTTCCCATGGTAAGCAACAAATACATTATGTAAAACAAACTGTGATTAAACAGCCCACGCCGCCTTCTTCCATCATGATTCAGTTCTGGTGGTCAAGTGTCCATTGTAGGTGCTTTCGGTGATAAACTGGACAACACAGCAAGTTGTTGCATGGTGTGTTTTCAAACCTTCATATCGTAGTCAGCTTTAGTCAGCCACAGTCATTTAGCCATCACAATTGTGTCACTGTCTAGGGCACTTGCCTATTTTTCCTTTTTCCTCATCAAATTCAAAATTCAAAAATTTACTACAGTTACGTACCATGAGCACCCACGTATAGTGAAAACCTGCATTGTATTGTGTTGTGTAGTAAAAAAAAAGCCTAAAAATGCCTATTTTCATTGTGTAAACCTTAAATATGCCCCCAAATATGCTTCCAAAATGGTTTAATTTCATTTTAAACTCATTTGCCTTAAAGAAAATGTAAAGATAAACCCATCTCTGTTCTCCAGCAGTGCTAGAATATAAAAACCAATATTACAGTACAGTAAATACAGTGGTAAATTCATGCATGTGCGTTTCCTTTGGTATGCACGGCTGTTTTCATTGGCATATGCAGTTACATACAGAAATGAATTAATATAATTTACAATAATAAAAAAGCAGGGCTTTAGGAAGAACAATACGAAAAACATGAGAACACTCAAGATGCTCCAAGGGGGAAATTCTGGGCAGCAGCCAATCAGCACCAAGGAAAAATAAACAACATTCTTGGACTGCCTACTTTCACACCTCCCACCTCTGAGTAAAACGAGAGATGCGTCACAGAGCAGCAGGCAATCAGTAGCAAGGAAAAATAAATAGCGTTGGCTATTTTCAAACCTTCCGCCTCGGAGTACAGTGGTATTTCAATGTCCCAAGATGCACTTTCTTTGTGTTTCTCTCCAAAAACATTCATATGGAAATGTAGCTGAATTTATGTTAATATTTATGTTACAAAATTATATTTTTGTCTAATTTAGCATGAATACACAAACATTTATATATTGCCACGAAAAAAAGTCTGGACCTTGTCCGCCACGCCCCCTCGTCCTCGTGCCAGATTCATTTTTCAGCAATTCAGTACGAGGACAAGAGTGACAGGTGCCACTGTAATGAGGTAATCAAGTACTATTCAAGTAGATTTAATGGCATGGCTGATCGATGTCCAACAGAATAAGACAATTCTAGTGTAACACACTAACAGAGACTGATGAGTTGTTTCCATTCAAAGGATTTTTAATGAAATAAAAAGATTGTTAGTCTAGTCTTTGGAAACTGTGGGTACTATTTAATTAAATATTACAAAAACTTGCAACTTGCAAATATGAAGAGATGTGAAAATCTACACTGGAATTCAAGGAAACAATAAGGTAGAACAAAACAGAAACATGTCAGACAAAAATAAATTAACCTAAACTAATTTGAGGAATTTATATCCTTATGTAAAGCATTTTTAATAGCTTGCGAGTTGCAAACAATGTGAATGGAACCACAGCTTGTGTGAGTGAGAGAGAGACAGGCAGAGAAAAAGAGTATGAGGGCAGTGCTTGGGTGAAGGGCTGCTTGTGAGATGATTACAGAACGGTGTTCCACTAATGAAAAGTCCTTGGACACAATAAGCCACCAGTCAGCCATGGCCAAAGTGAGGAAATTGTGAAGCTGGAGGCAAAGAGATGAGCAAGACCTGGAGCTGACACCGGGGTGACAGAAAGGTGGTGTGACAGGAAAGCAAAAAAAAGAAGAAGAGTAAAAACAAGGAAAATGAAAAAAAAAATTGCTTAAGGTAGAAATATAAAAGTGAAGAACGCCAGCATTCCAAAGTAGGAAAGAAACCTGTCTTTCCCACTTGAGGGATATAAGCATACCATGACTTTATATGTTCCAAAACAAAGCTTATTCAACATAGTTTTAAACTTTGAGATGCTTAGGATGCTAGCCCAAGCCAAAAAACTAATGAAAAAAAGAATTCACGGTAATACACTATTCACTTATAATATTGAGTGAAGGAGAGAGAGAGAGACAGACAGACAGACAGAGACAGATTTTTTAGTTTTAAGATTTACTTGCCAAGACAGAGCTGGCAGAAAATGGATAGAACTATAGAAAAACTAACCCGTAACACTTTAAAAATACAGTGCTTACTGTATTAATGTAACACAACGTTCATTGTGAAATTATGACAGTAAAATACACAGGGCTCCCACATCAAATTCAACGACTTATCAAGGATGTTCAACCCACAGTCTCCCCACATTCAAAGACCTAACACAGCATAGTTTCAGGCAACAATCAAGGTTAATTACTACCACTTGATTGCCGCCGTTTAACCTGCATCATTCGACTTCAATCACTCATGCACACGTCTGTCACACACTCTTGAGGCACATGAAAGGAGGACACAGACAGGTGACATGCAGACAGCAGAATATTTGCTACTGTAAAGGGGGGAAAAATCATAAGAGCTTCTATTAATTATGACATCTAATGCAAATGTATGGTTTGAACAGTACTAGTATGACTTTTTGTATCCTGTGGTGTGACCATACAGGCTTCACAACGCCCCCTTTAAGGACGTAAGAAGGTCTTTAAATTGCCTCATCTGTACTGTAGTGTGTAGTGTGTTATGTGTAATGTATGTTTATGTATTATTGTCCTGTTCAAATAATCAAGAATTTCTTTGCATAAGATACTACAAGACTGCAAGACAAACCAAACTTGGTTTACTCAGATACACTGAAAAACAATTCTTTCAGCATTCCAGACCATTTCCTCATCAGAGGAGGGGAGAATGAGGGTGGGAGGGGGGAGAGAAGGGACATGTGTAATTCTGCAATTTATGAAAGAGCAATAAAAAAGCAGAATTCCATTTGGTTCAAATGCAATATTGAGCTTGTTTCCGGGGCAAAGATTACAAAGCCCAAAGTAATGCACACCCTGAATGACTTTTCCCATTTCACATGGACAGAGCAAATAACTATTGCTCAGACCAAACCATATGGGCAGTTTTGAATTAGTGTGTATGCATGTCAGTGTGTGATTCAGTGTGGAGAATACTGCTGCTGAACAAGCAAAAACCTCAAATAATTCAGAGAAATCGTTCTTTTGTTTCTCAAGAACGATTAATGGAAATGATGAGCATCTGGGCCATGAAGACAAAAGGTGCCAAAGGGGTTCTTTGCAGCAACCACTTTTGGTTTCAGCATTTACAGCACTGTCTTTGTAAATGTGATACATTACTGTTATAACTTTTTATTTTAAGTTAAAAGAATCTAGTGATGTAAAGGGTATATTCCAAAGGAGATCCTAGAACTGTACGTCCACTGAGGACAATCTGATATCTGAGTAGAATGAAAGAACTACACTCACGGGGGAGATAAGAATGATATCACTGTTTGGAGACTCAGGAAGCAAAGCATACCTCAGGAGTAAAGCATACCTACACAGGCCAGAGCAGTATCCACATGATTTACAGGCCCTAAATATTTACTGGATGTTATTAGAAAAACATACCACAGTTCATATACACTGAGCTGGGGGCTCCAACAAGTTAGGGCAGCAAAGAACGCAGTTCAGAAGACGTGATGAATGTTTAGACATGGGACAAAGAAGTACTGTTTAGAATTGTCTGCTTTCAAATGCTCAGAATGAGCCAGGGTTGTATAGTTAGCCTTGCATATGTCAGCCAAGTGAAACAGTCAAAGTCACCGACAGTCAGTGTCAGACACCACAAGCCCACACATTCATAAAAATAGCATTTTCTGACAAGTGCAACTGTTTCAGTGGATTTCCCTCACAGCAACAACAATTATCCAAGCACACGAGTATTTCACCAGGTTTTGCCTGATGATCCACACAGTACCTGCTGGTTCATAGAACAGTAAAACAGATTTAAATTTATGTATAATGAGTCAGGGAGCAAAGTGCAGAACTGCAAAAATAAATTAACAGACCGAATCATAAAACAAAGTGTCGAAACAGACAGATCAAATATGGAACACTGAATAATTATTGCCTGTGTGTGTATGTACATATATTACTACTACGTATTTATTACTTTCTATCATTGTACATTTATATAATACATTTTCTCATACATTTTACACACACAGAGAAAAGGGAACTGTTCAAATACATGTGCCAGACACTGATGTTTAGCAGCTGTTTTTTATTCTGTTTGCATAAAGGAATAAAACCACAACAAATGACAGATATTGCAACAAAATAATGCAAGATGCCACAAGCAAATCAGCCTTGATTGAAAATCTATCAAGATTTTGTTGGGTTTTGCTGGGAAATGCAGAGTAAAAATCCAACCACCATGGACGGTATGTGGACAGCAGTGAAGAATGTGTGGGCAGCTGTTTCACAAGAGAAGCTTTAAGCATTGCTTTTTAGTGTTTCAGTACATCCTGTTTTGCAGACACCTTGCACTTAAGGTTATATACATAT
>JBBPDH010228624.1:0-2500 GCA_037974565.1 Clupeocharax schoutedeni | reverse complement strand
CGGACCCAGCTGTACAACTCTTTCAGAAAATGACACTGATAATCTGCAGGAGATAGAGCTGCTGGCTGTTGGGAAGAGAAATCTTTTTAGGAGGCAAACATATAGTAAGGGTGTGATTATTTAAAAAATAAAAATCAAAAAGCAATATTCATCAGTGTTCTGAAATTTAAAACTGCCTCGTCAATATGCCCTCTCAGCAATTTCCAATGCTGGAGACAAAGCTGAAACTGGGGCGACGGGAGGGAGGGGGTGATGCAATGGAACCACACTCAGATGGCTTTATTACTTTGTTAGCGGGCTGGCACAACTAACTCAGTCTGGGCCAAACCAAGCTGTATAGTGTATAATTAGAGCTCTGTAGAATCAAGACGTGTACGCAAGATTTGATTCAGGGACAGTTTGCACCTGAATCAAATCTTATAAAACAAGGAAAAGTATAAAAAAACACTACCGTAATCAACACTCTTCATGCAATGTGGCAAAACACTACTAGAAGTATGTCAAAGGTAATTGTTTCCATTTAAGAGTGAACAAGAATTTTTTTAAATCAAGTTCTGTAAACACTGCACCATTTCTCTTATTTTGATGCATTTCCTTTATACATTTTATACAATATTTTTATTCATAATTGAGAAATATTGTCAGCAGTTCTTAAAAACTAAGGCAAAGCTGTTCAGTTCTATACCTATACAAGATCAAACCTGAGAAACTGAACATTTTCACAGCAGGAGAATAGTGATAGTCACACTAACAACAAGGATTATTATAGTTAATAGCACTAAACAGAAGGAAAGCAAACTCAGTAGGTGACTCTGGCAGGGGATAAAAATGAGGCAGGGGATAATTATAAGGTTAGAAATGTGGAAAACAATAAGGTAAAGGAAGGTAAAAAAATAAGGTAAGGGAAGGCTATAAAATATAGCAAAATAAAATAATTCCGATATTGATTCAGATATTTTGTTTGAAAGCAGACTGAGGGTTTTTTTTTATACTATTTTAATTCATGTATTCCTATAACAGCTGCGGTTAAACAATGTGCATTTTCTGTTCTGGATGGGAACAGAGCCTTGCTTTGTTATCGGAAATGGCTCTGGTGCTACAAACACCTCTGGTAGGACTCTGGTGTTTAAAAATCTGTGAGAGAGTGTCACAGTGACTACAGGCAAAGGTAACTGTGTGCGTGCTTGCGTGTGTAGGTGTGTATAAGACCCCCAGTATTGCCTAGATAGGGGTTATTATGGAGGCAAAAGCCAATACTGCCTTAAATATAGCAACAGGGCTCTTCAGCAGAGGGAGCAGGTCTAAATGAGGGAGTGAGAGTGAGTCACACTTTATAAGACAGATAGTACCCCTCTCTCTCCACTCATTTCAAGGAAGACTCTTATCAGTGTGACGACTGAGAGAGTGCTGGGAATGTAATTAATCAGATCGCTCCCACACCTGAAAAAGTTCTCACCCATGCAACTCAAGCACAACTGATATTCAGCACAGGCACACAAATGTGGAGCAACGCACTACACGTGACCCGCAGAACAAACCAAGGTCCATTTGAGAAACTGTGGCAATATGTCATGGGTTACACTGTTTACTGAAGGGGAAAAAAACTTCCTAAAAGGGTTGAGCAAAACACTTTCACCAAAAATGAATCATATAAAATGCAAATGCTACATATTTTTCTTCATCATGTGATTTGTTAAGAAAGTGAAAAGAGATTCATCTTCATACAAACTTCATGTCATAACAGGTAATTAAGAACACACTGATATAGGAATATCGGAGGAATATAGGAATATATTTCACATATCCTCCCCATATTCTTTCACACAGTTTGTAGATGGATACAAATGTATATATACACATACATTTCAACTATGTACATATACGGGTTACACATACAGATGGCTATATTTATGTTTTTGTATTAGTTGTAATTTGTACTTTTTATTTTATCTTCTCGTGTTGTTTAGCTTTTAATCTATTGTTTTGCTGCTCTTGCCTGTGTACTGTCCACTTGCTTTAGCAAAGCGAATTTCCTGCTTAAAGGACTAATAAAGGTTTATTTTACCTTAAAAATGCTTGACTATGGTCAGAACACACTGTCCCTTCCCTGAACTTACACCATATTATCCATCAAATTGATCAAGTCCAATATAAATTCTTTAAAAAATATATATTCCCATGCTGGAAAAAAAATACAGGAGAACGGCTGTGATGTGAGAGGCCAGTTGCTCTTAGTTTAGCACAAACTGAATTATTACAAACAATATTTTAATATTGATATTTTTATTAGATTTTGAGATGATAAGGAGACAATGTGATACAATTCTCCCCATGCACTTTTGGGCAGTTTAACTGTGGTTCCAACCATACAGCTATTTTTCTTATTCTGGTTAACTTCTTTATAAAAACAGGAAGGCTCATATACCGTATTTTTCGGACCATAAGACGCACCGGACCATAAGACGCACCAGATTTTAGAGAAGGGAAATGAAGAAAAAAA